>OZ022415.1:23816662-23874293 GCA_963989365.1 Rhimphoctona megacephalus
TTTGTTAATGGGAGACTAGCAATCTCGTGGCCCTTGGAACGAAGTAGCGATTGCTGGAGGTACGTAATGCTTGACAATAACTGCAATATGTTTCACTCTGTCTCTCTGTGCTCTTCATCCTCCACTATGACACCACCACGAGAGTCATATTGTTTTATAGCCCCCCACTGACGATAACTTCATGGTAGTCAACCTCGTTGCGTGGGAGTTCTATCTGTGTCTTCTAATGTATGTGTGTGTGTGTGTGTGCGTGCGCGCGCGCGCGTGTGTGTTTATGTTTGTGTGTGTGTATGCCTATTGTTGACTTCTGGTGATTTCTGGAGAATGAGGTTCGAGGATTTCTGTGCGGAATGAGAGTCAAGGCAGTTGAGTAGATTCTCAAGCAAATCTTTGAACGATAATGCAAATACAGAGAAAACAAAATAACATAATTATTGCCAAAGTTGCAATTATATGAGGCAACAAAATGCGTAGTAAAGTTGACTTTAAAGATTAGAAATTATTAGAGCGAAGAGAGAAATTAAAATAGGTAAAGATATTTGTCGAGAAATCATTTTCGAAGACGATTAATATTTCAGATAACTTAAAAGCATTAAATCATACAGTAATTAATATTGTGAGCCCTAATGCATTTCTTTCAACCTTAATAAAAAAAATGGAAATATAATATGTTTAAAAAGATTTTGGAGTTGTTTCTTTTCTCTTCGTCTCTCAGCTTTCACTTTTGAGTTTGTTCTATTAATTTTGTAAGAAATTTCTAAAATAACTGATAAACTGTAATTACATTGAATATTTGGATAAACGTTTATGTGAAAAATAAAAAAAAACATCGAAAATGAGGCATTATGAGCGTCCTGATGGTAGATTTGTAGCACATGTTATTCGAATGTCACATCCAGAAATTTAAAAGCCTTACGCAACTCTTCTACGCACACATATCGATTTATTTAGGTAAGTATTTTACTCACTTATACACGTGTATGTATGCGAGTGAGTTATGGCGATAAGTTAAAAGATTAACCTTCCTTATAGCTCGCTGGATTTGTAGGGAGCATGTCCCTGAAGTTTTTTGGGTCCCGGACTCCGATACTACTGTAACGAATGAGGACGTTCGATGGTATTAATTTATGCCCAGTTTGGTAATACGAACGTTCTTAAAGATACGTGAAAAAAATCGAGCCAATCGTACTTTTTTGACATGGACAGTTATATTAATATTTTCAATACGCGTTAAGCTACAGAGTTCCAATTAGTCACGATCGAAATAAAAAAACAAATAAAAAATACGTAAACCTGAAACATCCTCAGAAATGCTGTAATTAGTTAAACATTACGGAAACTAATTTTTAAAGTTTTCGTAAACAGTTGGAAACTCGGTCCTCGGGGTAAAGAGTCTGGAGCGAAGTCTCTTTTAAATGTACTCGTCTCGAGTCGCTGCCGCGACTTCAGTTAACGTTACAAACTGAATACGCACACACTTGCACGCTGAAATAAAAGAAGCGAGGCTTTCAATGCTACACGTTTTTGATAAATAATTTTGATGATAAAAGGATTCAAAATCTATCGAGCTCTTTGCAATATTTGGATAAATAAAAAAGATATTTGTTAATATAAACTATGAATTTATATAAATCTAAATTTGTCAGAAACCGCGTAATGTTCATGATTTGATAGATAAGTCAACGTGGATTAAGTCATTCCGATTTCCATCGATCGATTTGCTACTCAATCGTAATCTTAACTCTCGAATAGCCGGCTATTAAATCCGACAAAGTTACATGTATACTGGATACTTATACATTATAAATGACATAAAAAAATCTTCTAGACTTAACGGTGTCGCCACGTGATTTTCGCCGAGCGTGATCAAGGCACCTGTGGCATTTTCTAAAATTGTTTTCTTTTAAAGTCTGGCAAGGACGTTAGAGAATAACTTGACCGTGGTAAAAATTCAAGCGTGTAAATATGTTTTTGTACAGATACGGGTGTAGTGACGTAGGAATGCGGAATTAGACGACAAGTTGGACGCAGATCTTCTTCGTCGCGATGTTGTTTGCTCAAACTTAACTATCGGAAAAATCATATAAACTTTGTTTTTTCGAAGGATTCTCGATCGATTAGTTTAGCCCGAGGTGAAATGTATTTGTATGTATATGTGTGTTTCTCAAAAGCGAATCTCTCGCCCAGAAAGAATCAGGAACGCTCTTTCGGCTCTTGCCTCGTGTTGGACCGACTAAACTCACGATTTTATGTGCATTCCGACACTAAGAAGCTCTCTCTTGCTCTCTCTCTCTCTCTCTCTCTTGCTCTCTCTTCGTAGCCTTGCTCGATTCCTCTCTTTTTTGATTATATATTATATACCCATAGATACCTCTGTGTTAGTATTTATTTTTTATACACATATGATCATCTGCTGTGGGGTAACCATCGCGCTCGCGCCCAACGATGAACCAACTATTTCTCGGATACGTAGGTCGCCTCCTCCCTCCTTTCCTCTTCCTCTTTTTTTCTCTCTCCGATGTCGAATGGAAATCAGGTTTTGGATCTTTCGAATGTGATTCTAAGTTGGAGTGGGTAACCTTCTTTGAAATATCACAGATGTGATTGGGTTCTGTTGAGAGAGGCCTCCCTGTACATGTGTAAAGATAAAATTGGCAATGCTACGTTCTAGTTTTCACATAACAATCACAGTTTAATGAAAATAATGATTATTTCTGGGGGTTAGTACTCGAAAAATCAAATATCGGCTTCGGCGAATCTAACCTAGAAGGAAGAAGGACTATTTTGATCGGAAACACTGTGCTGCCGTTTGCCTCAATTTTATCGCTATACGTAGAGATAAAAAATATTTCGCGTTTTAAACTATAGCAATAACGCTTTCAAAGATAATCAGTAGATTTGATGTTAATTATTTATTATGGTGACGTATAAAGTAATTTATGAGAGTAAGAGATCGAAAAATATGAAATTGGGGCGCGAAGAAGCGTGCAAACCGGGGTGGCGTTCGGTGTGTGGCCGTGAAAGCGTGCTCGTCTCTCTTACTCTTCTCCTTCCGTGATTGATAGTGATTTGGCAGATAGCAATCGGACCTGACCCGAGGATACTGCCGCGAGTTCCCTTTCTCTCTTGCTCTATTGGTCCACACGGGGCTTTCAGCCATATCTCACATAAGGGCCCCCATACACGAGCCATTTAGATGGAAAATCAACTGAATCGCTTCTCCAACCGAAAGAATATGTATATATATATTTGTTTGTCTCGGGCTAAATAACCACTTACCGGTTTCTCTTAATTATCTTCTATCCCATTTATCGATATATATACTCATCTACATCACCGTTCAAAATGTTTTTTCCTCCTTCACAACATCGAACTTTCTTTATAACATTTTTCTCTTTTTCATATTGTTCATTATATCGATAATAATTATTTCTACAACAATTTTTTTAAGATTCTAATATTGCATTATCAAATAAATTTTGAAGAGACGCGCATTAAATCAAATTTATTACATTCATATTCACGTGGTTTGAAAATCGTTCGTATACGAACTGAGCCCTCAACTTTATCCGAGTTTTATTATGCAAATAATTCAAATAATGGCAAAAAAAATGAAATTGCAAGAAAAATTTAGTTCGTCTTCATTGAAATATCAGATTGAAGCCAACGCCATTCGCAAACTACCAAAATTTTCTTCGATACTGCAATATTGATCTCAATATCGAGAAGGAATCTTTTTTTAACTTTTGGAATGCCTCAATTTCTTCAACAATAAAGATTTGGATGAATAATAATCGATTTTCTTCGGTTTTTAATAAACTTTTACGAGCTTTGCAGAGAATTTTTCAAAGTTTTATTTTCCAGTGGTGTTGAACGTTCTTGCACCACTTTGCAGCACATAAAAATATCAGTAACACTTAAATTTCTTCATATCTTCTGCGCGCCTCAAGACATGGAGCTAACGTCACAAGGTACAGGAAACCCAAATCCTAATATTCGCCATTTGAAAACTATTGCGACAAAAAATGGCTAAAAGTAGTTTTGCCCAGAATGTTGTCCCGAGCCCGAGATTTTTCGGTGTGAAAGTCTTTCTGAATCACCCTGTATATATGTGAACAACTTTGTCGCACGTTAAGGGTGTCAGGATCTGTCGTAGGATACCTTGATACCTTGAGTCGTAATCCAATAGTGTCTACGATAAGGCATCGCAATGATACAAAAGAAAAGAGAGGGAAAATCGTATATAAACGATCTCTCTGAGCGGGAGGTGCATCGCCTGTGGTGGTAAAGCATTATCCAGCAATGGGCTATCAGGAAGTACCGATCTCTTACGGCCTACGTGTGGGTGTCCGAAATTCGTATGTACATCCGTCAAGTACGAGAGAGAGAGAGAGAGAGAGAGAGAGAGAGAGAGAGAGATGAGTTAAGTGTGGCCTATATCAGAATATGCACCCCGTGGAGAAATCCGCCCCCGTAGACCAGCACCTTCTTAGACACCTTCTTAGCCACCCATTCAATATCCTATATAAACGATAATAATCTCAATCTCCACCTTGATCCTTCCCTCTCCCTCATTTTCCTCGCTTCAATTTGTCCATTTCAATCCAAGTCAATTTCCATTTTTACGTTGGTCCCTGAAGGCACACCCAATTCCCAATTTACATCATGCAGACTTTTTCTTACTATTTGGATTCTTATTTCTGTTTCATATTTTTATTTTTAAATAGTCAAATATACTCTGGTAATTCCTTTCTAGTAAAAGATTATTTCACGCAGCTAATTATAAGCTGCATACAATATTCATTTAATCAAACGTTTTCAAACTACATCGGTTCCTATATCATGTCAATGGAGACGTCGAAATTTAAAAAGTGGCTTTAAGGCCATAGTCGAAAGTTATATCTAGAAGGTCAGCGGTATTTCGAGTTCGAAATCTTAGTCAATCAAATGTTCGTTATCGGATTTCAATTAAAGTGGCTGAATGCTTTGGTGGTCCGGTCAAGATTGTCGGTATTTATCAACTCTCGTTGACACATTTTGTCACGGCTATTTTAAAGATCTTTATTCGCGTCTCTCGGCCGTGACAGTTCGTAAAAAAATCATTACTCAACGGTCACAAATCAAGGGTGCAAAAGTTCGTAGTACGTTTATAACCGAATTTCTTATTCAGTAACTAGTCGTTGTTTCGTCTCGCATTGCTCGCCTCGATGTAATCTATAGCTTAGTAAATTTTGTAAAGTCTTCCAATCATCCCTTGCATTTTCATGCAAACTCGAAAGGTACACATACATGTATAGATATAATACACATAAAAATACACTCATGTATAAGAGAGACCCTCTTGCGTCGGAACGGCTGCTGCGTCTTTCAATGTTGCGTTTCTTCTCGCATGTTCGTTCCTGAGTCTTTGCTCTCGGGCACGTGAATTTTGTATGTATCGTTACAATGACGTGTTCGCGCCCCGAAGGTACGAATTCACGCTCGAAGTGAACTTTCCGTGCATATCATTAGGCTTCCGTGAGAGTGACGGAGCGAAACTCGTGGAAGGGTCCATGCGTCTGCAAGCTTACCTGAGACATTGTACACAAATATATATCCGTATACAAATACACACATCGATTTCCATATGCACATGTA
Organism: Rhimphoctona megacephalus; assembly: GCA_963989365.1. Lineage (NCBI taxonomy): Eukaryota > Metazoa > Arthropoda > Insecta > Hymenoptera > Ichneumonidae > Rhimphoctona > Rhimphoctona megacephalus. Next base: position 23,822,300 of record OZ022415.1, read on the forward strand.
ACGTATGTAAAAAAAAGGTCGTAACCTCCGAGCTGAAAGACGCAAAGTATTGCTCTTCTGTTTGCCGGTAGTAAATTCATAGTAGATGGACGTGAGTTCCTTTACCAGGGAAGCTGCACACACAGAGAACTTGTCCTTCAAACCTTTCGTTTTCTCTTCCGCATCTCTTCAACGATCAAATACTCCATTTCAAATATACAATTGTAAACTTCTTTTTTTTTTTTATAAACTCGTTTAAATATAGACTAATGTGCAATGATCTCGATGATTTCATCTTGCGAGCTTGGAATTTAGATTAAAAAATAACTGCAAACTTGGTCAGAATAAAAAACATCCAATAATTTGATTTTTCTCTCGAAAATTTCATAGAAAAAAATCTAGATCGTAATAATAACGATGATTTTTCAATCCCAAACAAACCGTTTTCATTTTCAGCCAAATTTTTCAGTATAAATCATCACTACGCTTCCCGCCTAGAAGTTATAGTAGGGACCTTTTCAGGTCGTTATCAGGTTGCCTCATTGCCGTATAAAGACGCTTACAAGGCGACCTGATAGCGCCCTGACATGAAATGTAACGGTATGGCACATAATGCCCTGATGCAGGCTGACTAACTGGGCCCTGATCAGGCTGAGTGACCAGGCCCTGATTGGACTGCTAAACACGGACCTGATTGAGCTGCCTAACGGTGCCATTATAACGGTTCCTCTTAATACATGCATACACGTTTATGTACGTATTTTTTTAGATTAAGACTTTCATCGTTACTTTTCACATTATATTTTATTTTATTTTATTTTTTTTATTGGAGTTTTGTAACCAATCGCCCCCGCGATTGTTACTTCCACGGCGCAGGGTCCTTCCCTCTTAGTCTCCCCACTCTTTCCAACTATTCCTCTACTCTTCCATCTATTCTCCCACATGTACAGCTGCAGCCGACTTATTCCCGCGCTGTATCGCATTTACCGAGGGCGAAGGGAAACTGCAGAAAACCTTGCCGATACAGCCGGTGCCCGAGTTATCTCCGCGGGTGGCAATGCGAGCACGCTCAAGCACGGCCACCAGAGGCGCTCAGGCAGGCACCTCCTCAACTGTGATGCAATGAGCCAGCTACTGCACGGTTAGAGGGCCGAATCCGCACGATAAGAACCGTCCACGGGAGGCCACCAACAAAGCCGTACACCGATCGCTCATGATTCGCAGAGAGGTGTTTGGCCATGGATTTATGAAGATGAAATCCGAACCACCCGGGATTGCAGCAGAAACACTTGAACAAATTTTCAAATTTTTCATTGGTGTTTTGGCCGGGATTCGAACTCGGAACCCGCGACATGCGAGTCCGAGTCCCGATCCACCGGACCAACCGCTCTCCCTACTTTTCACATTATATATTAATACTTTTTCACTAGATTCTTATCGTTCTTAAAGGTTCATTTAATTCAATTTTTAAATATTTTGTTTTCGTCTGAGTATATTGAACACATCACTTAGCTCATCATATGCACTACAACCACGTGGTGATTCGTTAGGTTAGATTTTTTCTTCAGGAACCATTCATAATTATAACAGGTACACGCAATTTAACGTTATATCCTTACTCGAGTAGTTTAAATCAATTAAATCTCCAATTGTTGACACCCCAGATATACATATTGTAATAAACTAAATAAATAAACACTCGATAAAACCGGGAGCAGTATTCACGCGCGAAATCAGAACTTTTGAGGTTAGAGACACACGTTTCGATGTTGTAGCAATGGTACGAAAGTCATAAGACAGGCCTCACCGGGTCGTTATAGGGTAAATCTTAGGGAGGCGCTATTATCGTGGGCCGTACTAAGGCCCCATGGGGCAAACCTCAATTGGGCATTATCAGAGTACGCCATACGAAGGCCTGATTAGGGTATGTGTCAGTAATGCCTCACCAAATCACACCTGATTAGGACCGTTTCAGGTTAGCCTGATTTGTCAATTACTATGGAAAGCCTGATTACAATCGGATCAGGAGTCCCATACAAGAGCTGCCCATTTTGCAAACTGATCACGGCCTAATCCCGAATAGGCAAACTTTAACAAATTTCTAGGCGTTTTGTTTGTTTTCTTTAATTTCGCATCTATAACAAAAAATTGACTCGAGTTGTTTTTGGGGAACTGTTTCGTGCACAATTCAAATGTTTATGAAATACGCGAGGTGGGCGTTTTTTCGTTGAGAAAATACAGTCTGGTCACGGGTCGAATGATAAGTCAGACACTTTTACAAACATACATATACATATGAGAAGGGTATGAAAATGCTTGGCGTGTAAACTGTCCAATAAGTAAGGGCCCGAACACGGGGCCAAGTTGTAGGCCCACTGGGCTCTTTATATATATATATGTATGTATGTATATAATGTGGTCGGTGGCCGTTTGTAAAACGGATATAATATACGTTCGTGCATCCGATATATAGGCATACACACGAAACGAAAAGTGTGCCCTGTTCGTCGGTAGGTAACCCGCGGCTACTATAAAGAATATCTCTGAGACAAGAATAAAAGCGAGTTGACTTATTTGGGGAGGGTGGGGGGCCGAAGCAGGGGCCCAGAAGCCGTACTCTCGTCTCTTCAGTCTGAGCCTAACTTCGTATCTCTGTACATACTATATACTTATATTTTTATATTCCACTACGATGGCGGTTTAAGGAATCCAACAGGAAGAATTTAACACGTAGAAGGATGTGAATTACGCCCTTTTGATTTATAGCAGTTAGTATATAATATATAATCGTGTATATGGGGACAGGATGTAGCTGAGAGATTCCTCGAGGTGCAGAACGTGCGGGTTGCCCGCGAGCGAATGTACTCCGCACGGAAGCGACGGCCCAATCGTGCTGTATTGCTCGACCTTTGCTATCCACCATGGATCCACGTGTGCCCAACTGCCCACATACATTTATACTGATTTCACATTACATATTATTTCGTACCTTCACATAGAGATATTTATGTATATACATACAAATTTGTATTTTACACATCCGTACATCGACTCGATTCCTCGTAGTAAAGCATTACGTGCATGTGCCACACTGCGTACATACCTAATATAGCTCGATATGAGGGACAAAAGAGCCCGTTTTCAACATCCAAATCACGAGGATCCTCACAGTCTGGCGAAGTTAGTTGGAATTAATTGCACTTTAGAATTTCGTTTTTGAAGTCTGTAGCGAATGAGCTTTTTTAGCAACTCGTAATATTATTTTTATATTATTTTATCGTTTGTGTTGAAAATTTTGTGTTAATAAAATTCATTCGTAATGTTCATTTATCATTACTGTAAATCAATTTATTTTTTATCACACTAGTTTTGCCGTTGGAATTATTTTTATTCGGTTTATAAAGATATTTGGAAATACTGAATTGTGATAGATCAGTGACGTAATGATGAAACATCGAAATCGAAAGGATCTTGACTCATAAAAAAATATATGATTTAGAAAAAAACTAACTTTCCATGAATAATACCGTTAAAAAATTTGAATATACTTTTTTGTGTTCTTTATTTGGACTTATTGATCTCTTTGAAAAAAACTCTCTGGGTAATGGAATGTACATACGAATTTATCGCAGATTAGATTTATCGTCGAGGAATACGAGCCTGTTATGACATTTGCGCTATGAAAATAAGATTTCCACTCTCGATCAGCAAAGCGATAGAATGTATTCTCTGTTGTCGCGTATCTCGCAGTGGCTAATAGTTTCGTATATATCAATTGAGTCATGTTTATTATACCGGTGAACATAATTCTCGTCTCCACCGGTTTTTCACCAGATCGTTGAGAGTGTCCGTCTGTCTGTATAGTGTGCGTGTTTCACTAAAACCACGCGTCGCATCTCTACACGAATATCTTTTCCTCTCCATCTCTCTTTCTCTTATTCTCTCGTTTTATCCGTGTCTTCGACGAAGACAGGTTTTCCCAGCTAGATATTGTCGAGAGCACGGATCCAAAGAGTTGACGATCTTGGCGAGCAAAGATGAGAGCTAGAAAATATAACGAGGGGACGAGGATGAAATAAGACTTAAGAAGAAAAAAAAGAATTAAAAAAAAAAAAACGTGAAAAAGTAACAAGCATTGGTAGCGAACGAACAAGCTCGCCCGAAGCAAGGAGATTTACTCTGCGTGGTTGGAAGGTCATTTTAGAAAAGATTGCGATCCTTTCAGAAGCAGAAATATTTATCCAACGCAATATTTACACGCCGTACAATCGCGTCATCGTGCACGTCTTCGCGCTACTCGCGCCTATTCATTTGTTTAATTTGTTAAGTGTTAATTTTATATAATTTTTTGACCAAGCAAAGAGAACTTGGAAGTTAGAAAAAAAAAAATGCGTGTGAATATACGTGCAAAATACGTGTGGATCTTACCTCTTCGCTCCATGAGATATTCCCAAAATAGTTGAACAAACAAGCTGCCATCTTGCTCAAACTGTAGTACCCGAGATGGACTTCATATTCTATCTGTATATACTCTTTAGTTACCTTACCAGCCCGTTATCGGCTTGCTACAGAATCTTAGTAGACTTCCACTTTCGTGTGAGATTACGAGCTCTCGCTTGCAAATTCTACCAAATTTATGAGAAACTTACTATATCTGTATCCTCAAGCACACGCTGACTTTATGTGATTAAGATTGAGACTGGAGTCAAATGAGACTGTACAAAAAGATCAATGTTGAACAACGAATCGTAATTTATTATAAATGATTCAAAACGATTAATTTCACATGCCAAATTTTGCAAAAAAGAAAAATAAACAATTAACGTCACAAAAATGTTGACTTCACACAGTATTCTTCAAGTTTTCCCCAGTTTTATCCCAACTATACAGTATCCTAAACTCGGAAAGCAGACATATACGTTGGTCACTACAAAAGTTTTGTCGCGATCTTGCATAGTAGGGTAATGCTCGCGGAAGTGACAAAACTTTTGTAGCGACCAACGTATATATTGTGGAAGAACATTTTCTGAAATATATTCGCGAAATAATTTGGCTCCTATTACAAGTTCGAGTACTTCCGGAGGAGGCAGAAAAAAAATTATACCATTGGAAGTGCATTGAACACATTAGCCTGGGAAATTTTCATTTTTTTGAAAAGTCGAACAGTCTTTGCGTGACGTCGACTTAAAGTTTGAAAGTAACGGAAAATCGCCCAATCTCGAGTATAGATACGCGTTGCGATTTGTCGCCGTTTAAAAGCTAATTTTAATTTCCGTTAATTTCCGTCTCAATTGTCACTGGCCGCCCGATTCTTCATACACCGATCCGTCTCCCTCTTCACGTAATGCCATATAATTCAGTAATTAAAGTTGAAGAATCAATCTTGACTGCAAGATCTAATAGCGTTAGAAAAAAAATGAATCAAGTCAAACTGGTGGTAATAGTTGTTACAGGGGGGAGGGGGGGGAGGCACAAACCCGTGCAGGAATGTCCTTTCCATTCTTGATTATCAGACCTGATGGCGAAGGTTTCACGCGTCGTCGATTACGAGAGCGAGAGCGACGAGTTTTGCGAGATCGCGTTATATCTTTTGCCACTCTCATTACGTTATAATAAAATTCAATACAAACCACACACGTTAACTTTGCACACACGAAGCGAAACATGCTTTATTTATTTTTTTTTTTTTTGGAGAAAGAAAAAATTGGCAAAAGAATGAAATTAGACCAGTTTTGGTCGCGGTTGTAAAAAAAATGTTTGGTTAACTCATTCAAGCATAAATGTTTGTAGACATTGCAGGTTCGTTCAATTTCCATTAACAAAAATATTACAGGACTCGCATGTAGAAATACGAAAAAATGTTTCACTAACTGCAATTTTCGAAGACGTTAGAAAAAAAATCTGCGTCTTCCAGGGAAAAACAAAACGAAATAATAAAATATGAATCAAGGTTCACAAATTGAGCCATATGAAAACGAGTGTATTTGTTAATACTAATTACATTTGGTAATATATTTATAAGCTTATAAGTAATGCATATATGGGTGTTATCCCTCTTGAGGCTGCTACCGAGGCTGAGAGGTTGGTATAAAAGAACAGGTGGACGTTGAACCGGTCGACACAGTGCGGAGGCTGCGGAGACACTCCGCTGAAGCTCGCCTTTCGATCCAGTAAACGCCACAGTCGGATCCCCTCACCGTTAGAATTTTTTTGGATAGTTCGTTTTCCTTCGTGTTTTTTTTTCTTTTTTTTTTTCAAAAGTTCAATCAATGTCCTTATCGTTTTCTCATTTAATTACTATACTTAATAAATGCTATACTCAAGAATTGCTGTATTTAATAAAAGTGAGAATATTCAAGGATGAAATTGAGCTTAAATGTGATATTGCATTAAATAAATCTTAATGAGATTTTCTCGATATTAAAATCAATTTCGCGATGCGAATTTTCCCACAAATAGGCGCCAAAAAGAGGTGACTAGTACAATCGTAAGGAAAAATATAAATTATTGCAATTTTTCATACGTGACTAATACGACTATAAAAGGTTCAACTAATTGTTTCTTTCGCTGAGATCGAATTGTTGGAATTAATTGTACCGTTTGAAGAATCATGTTAAAATAGTTTCACGGTTGATTAAGTCCAATTGTATGGATATAACGGACAGACTTAGCTTACCAATTGAATTTACATAGCATCGTTGATCGTCGTGTTGTTTTCCCGGTGGCATTAACTGCGAAAACATTTGCACTCTTGTAACTGCTTTGCCGTTGTAAAAAAGAATAAAAAAAGGAAAAAATAAAGACAATAACATAATTACTTTCCACGATGCGTCGTGAACGTGCTAGGAAGTTAGAATGGAGACGTACACAAACATACTCAGACAGAGGGATCATTGGCCACAAGTGATCGTCGGCTTAATTCTTATGTAGAAACGAATCGTAGAATAATTCACATTATGCGCCGCTGGAGTCCATGAATATGTACACGCTCGGTTCTATCTCTCTCTTACTTTCTTATAGTACGAGAACTCTCGCCTCATGACTGGAGCTCTGCAGGTTCATCGCTGTGGCACGCGACACCGAGATTATATTATGGAGATAGAGATTGAGACAGTGAGAAAGAGATGAATAAGCAACTAGACGGAGCGAACAGACCGAATATTTGGAGCACGCAAAGTTTTTTGCTGCTTATACGAATTAAGAAAACCAAAACAATTAAAAAAAAAAAACCGGATGAAAAAAAAACGAATGGATGCAGGCTCGTGCCCATTAATGTGCCCGCATATTTAGCATACATGTATAATGTGAGTATCGTGACAAGGAACCCTTTAAAGTTTTGGAAACAGCGTCAAAGATTGTTTCAGATATGCAATCCCGTTAATCGACCATTGAGTGAATACTCATTAATTTACATTTATTCATGAATGACAATTCGCTATTATTATAATTGTGGCTAATTTCAGCAATTTATTCTAAAAATTTTTTTTTTTTATTCAATAATAAATGTAAATTTGTTTTATCATGCCGCATATTTGGCTCTAGACCAGAATGAAGGTTAGACAGCAACGGCCGTTTAAAAAAATTATACACCACGTCCCAAATTTCAAAACTTTTAACACTCTTTGATCAAATTTACGAATAATTTTTACTGGCCAACTTTACAGCAATCGGTTGATTTACAAATGTTAGAAAAAAAGCTTATTTTGATATAAAGTTTGTTGATTTTATGGGTAAAAGTCGTCGCGATGAGCCGGGCAAGCGAGAAGGGAAACCTCTGCATCCAAGCAGTCTCAAAGGTTTTAATGTTATGCGAGATTCCCCGAGTTGTGCTTCGTTGCTACACGTGTATGAGAGAGATGCGCATATACATCTGCATATATGTATATAATACTTGTTGTATACATACATGTATATAAACTTGTAGGAAGCCACTGGCCCACTTGTTCTCTGTATACTAATGAGAATGAAAATGAGATGACTGCGTTTATTTCATTTTCATCAGGTGCAACGGGCTCCAGGGCGCCGGTTTGTGTTCCTAGACACACCACGCGGCGCTCCTATAAACTCAACTCTCTCTCTTTCTCTCTTACACTCTTGGTTGTTGCACCTGCGTACCTAACTGCAGAGCATTATGGACTAGTTCATTCTGGTGCTCGCACTTGCTATTGCTCGATCTTTCAGCCATTCGTTACGGGCTCTCTGGTTCGCATAATGGTTTGCTTCGTTCCTAGCTCATTTTGTTTTTTGCTCTCTTTTTTTGGTCGTTTCATACAGTTTTTTGTTTTCATTTTACCTGTTCTCATCTCAACCTTATGCCTTATCCCCCAACGCTGGACTAATAAAGCCGCGGATGATGCGCGCGCGAGCGAGCGAGAGTATAAGTTTATTTAAATTTTACGAGGTGCCGAAGAGGATCGTGTCTGACGATGGTTAGACTACCGATGATAATTAGCAACGGACACGCGCGCCACGTCAAACATCGTGATTTCGCTTAACTTCATTCATTATTTCATTCACGATCTTCTCGTTTCTCCGGACTCTTACCTCTCTCTCTCTCTCTCTCTCTCTCTCTTTCTGTATGTCTTTTCTCTTTCACCTTCCTTCTTAACTCGGAAATACTTTTTTTTATACTATCAAGTACTCTTAATATTCATTCCCGTAAAATTCTTGAATGGTCTAGTCATCACATCATTTGTCGTGTTGCGCGCAAACTGTAACCCTCAACGACATTCTTTTTGTTTGACTCAATTACGCAAAACGAGAATCACTTCCGTATAATTGTTGGATAGTTGAGGTTTTAAATTAATATTTCTTTCAATAAATTCGTGTCACTTAGGTGTTGTGAAGGAACGACAATTGGGTTCTTATCGTGTTGGAGATTCTTTCAAATGTCATTGCAATTAATTATCTCGTGTGAACGCAATATCTTGATTCTTAAGAATACGAACTGATTCTGTTGAATACTGAAATTAGACTGTGGTTCATAGTGTAACCTCATAAGCATAAATAGAAAAATGTGGATCAAAAAGAAGATGATTGATAAAAGAGTGTTCATTAGCCAAATTTATCGCAACGGTCTTTTTTTGACTGTCGATTGATGATACTTTCGCCACGCTAGGCATCAAAGTGTCAGCACAATAATACGAACGACGTTTTGGAAGCTCCACAAATCCCTGATGGGTTCTGGTGCTGCAAAAGACACGTACACGTATCTCCCGTAACGTTGAAAATGAAGACAAAAAAGAGAGTGAGAGAAAGAGAAAAAAGCGAAAGCAGGAGATGCCAGCCAAAGAAACGACGAAAAAAAGACGGTTGAAAAAAAACTAAGTAAAAAACTTCGGCGTCGCGAGGTTGCATGGGCATGAAGCTTCGTTGCTTTTTCGATGGCGGTTGCTTATTTTGCTTAACAATAGAATCCTGGTGGTTTCTCTCTCTTTAGCTTATTCGTCTCTCTGTTCATGCGTTTCTCTCGTTGCTCTTGCTCTCTCTCTTTTTCTCGTTCTCTCTTCCTTGCCATCCTCTTTCCTCCGGGCATAATAATATATAACGCCGTCGTCATTGGAAGAGACCTGCAAGAACAGCAAGAACGAGAGAGATGATTTTTTTAACATATGCATATATATATATATAAAGGAGGGTGAAGAGGGATAAAAGCGGAAGGAGAATGTTGATGAGGCCCTGAATTTTGTACGCAAAATGTCGATGGTGGGGATTCTTAAAATATTTGAATTTTCTTTCTCTCTCTCTTATTTCACTCTTTCTATATATAATATATACAAGCGTGAAACTCAAGGGTTAAAAATCTCAGCGTTACACGCACGAGAGACCATCTATCTCAGGGGTGTGATCTTCCAACCCCCACCCGAAAAGCACGTTGCGTCCGCTATATTGATGCGCCCTGATCACAATGCCGTTTGCATACACTTTCCCATGAGGATGACACCGTCTGGTCTATACCTGGATCTTTAAATGCCTCCTAGCGTGGTAAAAAAAAGCGTCAACGCAATGGAGCAAGATAAAACGATGGGGCAAAAGGAGGAAGGGACAGAGGCCGAGAGGGGTTGTAAAAGAAGCCGGGCATCTATAACATATGGAGATGTATGCAAAATCGCTCCTTTACCTGGTGGAGGGACAAGAGAGAAAGAGAGGAAGAGAGAGAGAGAGAGAGAGAGAGAGAGAGGAAAAGAGAAAGGACGACGTAGGGCCCATAGGGTTTGTCCCTCTCGCTTCTTCGCCCAGTTCTTATACCTGGCACCAGCGAAAACAACCCCTTTCAATATGCGTCGTCATGTCCCCTCCCCCCTCGGCCCTTATTGTTCCAAATCGGAAGTACATGGGATCCCAAGGAGGTGAACGAGCGGGAGCGAGACGGGAAGACTGGTATAACGCAAGGAAGGAAGGAAATGAGAGGGTTGCGTGGACCCCGTGGATGATGGTGGTGCGCCACCCTTGAATTTAAATATATGCAACGACCGGCCGCGAATGAAACGGACCAGGTATATTCAAATGGGCCCCACATTACCTGAGCTCTTCCTATTCAAACACCCCGAGCTGTAGTATATCCCTTTACCCCGCAACGCCATCACTTTTCTCTACGCTTACTGCTCGCAGCCGTGCAGCGTTTGTCCCCGTTCCGATCATCAGAGATTTATAATAAAAAGGCTTGCCCAGCCACCGGTGTGCTACCAAAAGACACATTGCCCTGGCAAGGTGGCGCGGGGCACATCTCTTCAGGCTTACCCAATCGCCACCGCCGCACCACCAGCAAAGAAACGACTGTGGGAACTTTTTTGCTGCTTTGCCTATCAGCTATATCCTTACGTCCCTATATGCATTTATATATACATACTAACTGGCGGCCCTATTTCTCTCCACGGGGTTGTAAACTTTTTGAGAGATACTAAAACTCACGAGAGACCCTCTGCCATCATCCATCCTCTCTTGAGAATCAAAAAGACCGCTGAACTCATTTCTCTCCTCATCGTCCGCCTCAGATACTCTTAGTCACGTCTTTTTGCATATAATCACCTAGATATATGTGTATGTATGCATGAATATCCTTTTAGTCACTCTCGTCAAAATCCCGAACGAAAACTCGTCGCTTCCCAAGGATTTTTAAACCTCACCAATTCCAACGCAATCGATTACAACGCAAAACGACCGTTATGCAACATACACACGCATACATAAACGCATCTCAACCTCTATACTTAGGTTGGGTTTTTAACGGATTTCCACGAGGGACGGAGAACACAAATTTCATCAGCTGATCTCTTCGATTATTAATGCGAACGAATTTTTGCCACCTCCCTTAAGCGGTCGTCCGTTTAAAGAGAAAACGATCACATGACCAGCGCGTTAGGATTCTTCATGCAGAGGGATTTAAATTCTCATAGTTCGGGTTCACACGAACGTCCGTTACCTTCTTTTTCTTCATAATTTACAAACTAATCAAGACACAAGACTTTGTCTTTCCAAATTTCACACGCTATCCAAATGGATTTTTGTACTAAACAGCGTAAAAAAGTGGAATTTCGGATGTCGCCCATTAATTAGATGTTTATATATTATTAACATATACGTATGTTTTTTGGAAATATCACAATGAAGAAGACACAAGGAAAACATGCCTCACACGTGCCCTAATTATTTGTATAATTTTTTTTAACACATACAGCCTAGTTACAATGGTTAAGGTCAGTTTACATATTTATATATACATATACACATGACATCTCTCGTTTGCGTTTTTTTCTCGGGTGTAGGATCAAAAATTAATGTAATGCACCGTCGCGTTTATAGAGGGTTGTTGTCTGCTGTGTGCTACCTATATAAACTCTCATCGCCAAACAGAGAAGGAGAGATAGAGTTCAGACGTAATATGCAAATGTCTGCGGAAGGCCGGCTCGCGCCACTATATATATGTATGTACATCCATAGCATACAGCAATGCCAACATAACAAAAAGAGACAGAGTGAGAAATACTCGACACGATAGTAGAAGGAAGATGAAAGAACTCGAGAACGAGACAGAGAAAATTCTCACATCTTCCTCTCGTCGCTCTGGCCACGCCAAAACTTGCCATAGTCAGTCAGCCACGAGCACATATCGCAGCATCCAAATAAAAAGGATTTCTTGCCTCTGTTTCTCTCTCATTCGCTATGTTACAGCTTGCGGTTCCTACACTTGTTCCTTTCCCTTGGTTTTTTCATCTTTTTTCTTCTTCAGACTCCATGTCCCCCCCGCCGCTCTTCCTCGCTCTTTTCTGATGAATCGCCATTTGCGTATGGCGTGCGCTTTTTTTCATCTTGAGTCTTTTTTTTCATCACTTTTTCTTACACCCGGCACTCCTTCCGACAGATAAATAATTCATCGGGGGCTGCATGCCTCATGACGATTATGCTAATGTTCAACAGTGAACCTGTTAGCCTGCGTGGTGCGCCGTGACTTCGGGTCACGCGCAATGACCGCACCGGCCAAAAGGTGAAACGCTAATTTATATATATATATATATATATGGGCATATGTGTGTATGCATTTATTTTGACAAGGATACAATACCGATAGAAAGTATTTGCTTACTAATCTAAATCGTAGTACTGACGTACTACTATTAACTAATAAAAAAAAGAGGTGAGTAACTAATCAAAACTTTGGTTCTTATTTCTTCATATAATGCCACATGGCCACAAGTGTTTCAGTACTCGTTTCATAACTCAGTTAAGGTAGATCGGTGAATTTGAGCCATCCAAGATGAAGGACTGACAATTTTTATAGTTACACATAAATACGAGATGAATTGATATTTGCAACTTGAACGCTATTTACCATCTCGTTTGGTAGTAATTAATTCGTAAAAATCGACTGTTTCCAGACATTTATCCTTACGAGCATAGAAAAATCGTATGCACGTCAAGACTTATTGAATTTTTACATTTGGTACTTCCAAGATTTCGTAATAGAAAATTGATCACTGTATTCCACGAATATTCCTGAATATAAAAGTCCTTGGGTTTTTGGACGTTACCGTTAAAAATCGACTGAAAAATAAAAAAATATTTGTTGTAAAATGATTGAGATTTCCACAGGAATCACACGGGAAAGACCGCGAGAGCGCTTAGCAACTCCATATTTAGCGTCTGCTAGAACATGCCTTCAGACGTGACAGTTTGCCAATTTGACTGTGTTTTTCTTTCTTGTTCTTGAATGTTTTTACCGTATTTGATAAATATCGATAGAATTAATGGTAATAGGTAAACTGGCAAAATCTTTGTCGTTGCGTAGTTCCTTTGTGTAAATACTCTATATAGGTTATAAACAAAACTGATAGTTTCGGCAGTTGACAGTAACGGCCATGACACGTTTTACAATCCACTACGCTCGTTAAATTTTAATTAGTAAACATTTTTTGAACAATAAAATCGTATAAAAATATTCATTCTACGCTGTTTATATTTCGAAAATAATAAAATTATAATTTCAAAGACAATTTTGCATTTGTAAGCTTTGGTCTATAATAGGTACTACAAAGATCACGTAGCCGTCACCGATCTACCTTAAATTATATGCCATTGATATTCTTTCTGCTTAGAACTGCCCGAATAAAAGACTTGGGAAAGTGTGATTTGTCAAATTTGTAATAATTTTATTTTCATGTCGTATGCATTTTTTAAAAATAAAATTGCTGTAGATGATAATTTATTCATTGAGTGCAATAATTCATAATAAGGAGGAGAAAGGTTGGAAAAATCGAAGAAAAAGAAAGTTCTTCTTCCCAATCGATGAAAAAAAAATTATTTCAAATTAGTCTGGAGTGTTATTTATTTTTTTTTTTTTCATAAAATATGTCTATAGAAGGTTTACTTCGATTGAGTTTTTCCAGGCTCACAAATATTGTAGGTAAATCGAAGATTTCTCAAGAGATTTTTTGGCCTCTCGTTTTATAAATATATAGGCTGTGTATATGTTTATATAGTTACACGTGAAGGGTCAATGTATCGCACAGGTGCACTTTTTGAAATGTGAGAAAGTCTTCTGACCCACTCACGTTATAAAAACCTCCTTCGTATATCCATTGCTTAATCTCTCTCTCTCTCTATATATATATATATATATAAATGTGAAATTCTAAAAGATGCATGGTTGGTTCGATGTCACCGGATATATCAGCATAAGTGATCGCCCACCTTAACGGGCGTCTCCTCAAAAGGTTCCTCTCCTCATAGGCAACGATTAAACTCTTGCGCATCGATTTACCGCTGTTTGTAAATTCCTCTGTGAAAAAAAAACTTCACTTCCTACATATACCGTCTATAAACGACCAGGCAACGAGTAAACCAAACGTATAGACTGGAATTTTACCATCTCGCGCCTGGCGGGAACTTCCTTTTTTTCATTTTTTTTCGAAAAGGTACCCATATATTTTCTTAGCAACGTTGTGTTCGTGTATTTCAAGATTTTGGCACTCCCGCGTGTCGCGAGAGCAACGGATATAACGCTATGTAAATATAAATCAAAGATTCCCTCTTTCTCTTTCTCTCTCCCTTTCTCTCGTTCTTTTTGTATATTGGTGGACCACTCGACTTTCACATTTAACGAGAATGGTCCGGGCGGTTCCTTGACCTCAGGAGAGTCGCCGTCGTTGTCTTCGTCGTCGGCGTCGTTCGCCATCAGAGTCTGGTTTAGCGGAATTACGGTAAAGTCCAGCTCTAGGGCCAAAGCCAGTTGGCCTAGCCTCATCGTGTGTAGACACACGAGCGCACCATCGCATATACGAGAACATATTTTTCAACTGCTCGTTTCTCAAGACTATAGAGACAGCCGCCATAACTTTATGAATCCACTTTCCAGTAAAGAAATAGGCGTAACTTGCATCATTTAAGGATGCTAAGGTAATAAGACTCGAGCCTTTTTGTTTCCCAGTTCAGAGGATATTTGTCGATTCGGGATGGTACGAACTGACCGGTTCGCCGGAACGATGTTCGCTGTCTCGTCTTTTTGGACCTGTTATAAATATATATCATTGGTGTACGTTTTTTTTTTCGTGTACGTCTACAAAAAAAAATATCGTTTTATATGATAGGATGAAATTTTTTCAATCAAACAAAATTTTGATACAGTGAAACGAGCTCGACAAATTTCGTAATTGAGCCAATGAATGTCATTCGATTTAGATAAATTTTATTCTGCTTCGATGCGGAGTTTCGGTCGATAAAAAATTTATTTAAATTCTACAAATCCACCTTGCTCAGAGTAGACAGAGTACATGGAGAAAAAAACTTTCCCACGGGAAAGTCCTCGCGACGGATTCCACAGGCTCTTCGATAGACGCCTGGCTTTATACCTTCGCACAGGATCAGCCTCGCGCACAGCTTTCACGTATGTATATCAATATCTTCGAAACTGATGTAGAGGAAAGTGCCAGAAACGCAAAGAGGTCGGAAGCTTATCGGGAGCTTTCAGCTCCCTACTTCGTGAATATCGACGAAAAAAAAAGAAAGAGAGAAAGAGAAAGAATCTAGAGTCTACGAAGAAGAGCCGAAGGAGAACAGCCTTCTGGGCTATGCTGGCCGCGTTATTAGCATTGCCGGTTATCCAGAGCTATCTAATAAATTGTCCGCAGGGCGTAAGTGCGTGTGTGCGTTAACGGTTAGAGCCCTCGAGGCTTCTACATAGATATACTCGTAAGACATCGCGCCACACTTGTTTTTATACGCCAGTACCGCTGGAATGTCCGTAGACAAGCTCGCGTGGCTCCTCTCGCTTTAATCTGCTAAAACTCGACTATCCATGAAACTTCTCTCCTTAACATTAGCCATAATCTTGCATAGCCTCTTCCTCATCGCGTGACGTTACGACCATGTGAAAAGTCTAATCGATCTTAAGAAACGAGCACGACTAATCTAGCGATCTATATAAAAAGGATTTTTATTCAAAAAACAAAATGGAAACAAGTTCCTGAAACAAAAAAAAATTATGAATTAAAAATGAGTTTCATTAAAAAACTGATTGAATTATGTCAATGATTATTATCGATTGATAGTTCCCCTTCAATCTTCATTATTTTTTTATATTTCGACAAATAGATAACAGGAATTTTTTTCTCTATCTCGTCTCAGAATGAAGATTACTTTGTTGAGAGAAAAATTATATACGTATGTGTATAGTCTCACCGTGGAAACGAAAATACCGTTACTATAATAGTTCCCTTTTTGTGGAAGCTTGAAACGAAGGACCCGGTCAGTAACCGAGTTAAGCCTGATCGGTGACCATCCAAACTGTCTGAGCTCGGACGATTCGTGGATTTTCATGTTCACTATGCATTACCAATACCTGAATTTATCTTTGACGTTGAAATCTTTTCTACAGAATCAATTTAACATTATCGCTTATAAAGTATCGAGTGATTTGGACCTTCGTCCAGTCGGTTTACTGTAATCAATTGAAATGAAATTTCGTAAAGAAAATTTCATCCCTGATGGAGTTTGGATTGAATTCTAACGAAAACCTGAAAGATATGAAATCAGCAAAAAGTAAATAAAAACCTGTATTCGAGCAATTATTTCCACCTCATAGAAGAATCAGTATTGTGCAAGAACTTGGTGACAAAAAAACGTCTTTTCTTTCGATTCACGGGTGTTGCGATGTATGGGAGAGCGAATAAAAGGAATACTCGGGAAAACCAGTCAATAGGAGATACTTGATTCCCTGACGCACCAGATCTGATCATCAGTACTTTTTTCGTATAGAATCCAAAGAGCCCTATACAGACGGCTGTCCCCTCGTTCATGTGTATCTTATATGTACGGGGATTTTCCCTTTCTACTCTGCTATAAGAAACACCCTCTCTTACCCGTTTCTTTGGTAGCTCAGAGGCAACCCTCTCTCTTGCTCTTTCTCTCTTTCACTCTTGGGGGTTGTGCTCGAGGTCTCTGACACCAGTACAACAGGTAGGAGAGAAGCAGGTAGTCTGGTAAATTGCTGCTCGTCTCCCGCTGTAGGGCACATTGGTGCCCTTATTGCACTTCGCGTCTCTTATGTATAGTATTATGCTGGTTGCACCCTAACAGCACCCTTGTGTACCCACACTTGGCTTCCCTGGTGTGCCCTTTAGAATTATAAGGCCCAGTCTTGGGCATCATCGACCCCCTTCCCTATCGTCCTTTCCGTATCCCCACATGGTCCATAAAAAAAATATATATATATAAAAAAGTACGTACACGCACAGACGCACATCGACGAATGCTTTTCCAGCAGCCACATCCGAATTAATGCGTTTCTTTTATTATGCAATATTCAAGAATATATACGATATACAAGCCCATACCTGACCTGCAGCCCCGGAACCGTTTAGGGAAATAATTTAACTCAGTGTTATTCAAACGAGGCTCTTGCGACCGAAAGAAAAAAAAACGGGTGGGTACGAAAAAAAGGGAAGATGAAGAAGAAGGAAGGAGGTAAGAATGAAAGAAAATACGAAAGGAAGAAAAAAAATGCACTCGGCACGCGTGTACGTGAGAGACTCATATGCATATCGATCATTCTTCGATCGGTGAATGCGTGAATGGACGTGCCCGCCCGAAGGACTTTTGCTCGGATGCAAAACTACCCTCCCCCCCCCCCCCTCCCTCCCTGCCGCTTTGCTCTTTCTCTTATTTCACTTTCTTTCTCGTTCTCTGTCTCCTGGTCCTTCGGATCCCGAGGGCCAACGGTTTTTTTCTGCTTTTTTCTCTCCTCTCTTTTCTCTCCTGATGCTGGAGAAAACGTTGAGGAAGCTCTCGCTATAATCTCTCCCTCTCTCTTTTTCTCTCTGTCTACATTTGTGTACCTTCATACATCCAAGAAAGTTTCTCTTACCCATGAGAGAGAGGCTCAGTCACTGAGCCAACCAGTCGGATCGATATGCAGATTCGTGAGTATCGGATGTGCATATTTTATCGGCACTCTGTACCGGCTCCCGGTTGTCTGTCGGATTCAAACTCTACCCCCCTTTCTGTATATATATATATATATATATACGTATAATACTATATCTCTCATGATACGTACCCTACGAATATGCGATGTAACGTTGATCCACTTTCGAACGTAAAAAAAATGCAAATGATGCACACGGAAACTAAAAATCATTTTTCACGCGTTTCCTTTTGAATTTGAAAATCTGTATGTCTCTGTCAATGTACTTTATTTCATTTTTTATTTTTTCACACGAAAGAATTGACTTATTACGACAATTTATTAATCATTGACTGTCATATGGATATAAGAAACCGTAATGCGTTGAAAAACTCAATCGATTAATATAAACGGATCTAATACATCTAATTTTAGCGTAGTGCAGAATAGCCATTGATTTACAGAAACAAAGTTTTATTTCAAAAATAAAAATTCAAATTTTTACAGTTATTAATATTTACCAATTATCGCCATTTCTCGTTGGATTTTTTCAGAGCACGCTGGTTTATTCTTCATCCAAAATTTAAGAATAAATTGCCTACACTCTAAAGTTAACCGCAATGTTTTTCTTCCCCATAAAAATGGTTTTAATGACAACAGCCATTCGACCCTTCAGGCTCGTAATGAAGTACGTCTACGTGGTCACGAATTCCAAGTGATGAAACTAATATGGGACACGCGTATATTGTTAAATTCGTTACGTACAGGGTAAAATTTCCATTTGGTCTTCCGTTTTGGGGGTGTACTCACCGTGTCAGGGGGTTCAACTATAAGAGGCTCTGTTTATTCTGCTGTACCATGTGCAAACAACGCAAAATCCTGAATCTGCTGTTTCTCCTTTTACGTTCTGTACTTCCTGTCTATACGCACTCGTACATACAGAATTTCAACCCTCATGCCAAAAAGGGATGCAAGTTCATCAATTGTGGGTTATTTTCGGTTGAAGGTTGCGTGAACAATGACTAGTTTTGTCATTGATTTTTGGGCATTGATGAAGATTAAAACAAAATATATAAAGAGGCATAATTAAATGGTTTCATGTTTAATTAGCTTTAATAATTTTCCTTAAATAAATGTACAACTGTGAAAAAGTTGTGCTATTGAAAATTGGTTGTTTGCTAAAGTTCTCTGGTTGCCAAATTTGTCTAACGTCGTTTCGAAATAATGGAAATTAGTGTGAAACTTTGCACCACTATGTTGGTTATACAATTATTTTATAAGGAATTCTTCGTCGGTTGTGAGGGGTTCATAATTTTATTTCATTAGGGGTTCATAGATTCGAAACAAAGTGATGAAAAGATGATTGATGATAATTCATTAATCGTCGGTTTATCTGTAAAATTGAACTTCATAGATGGTATTTTTTTTTAATTGTTATATCGAGTGTTGCAAGTTTCTCGCGTGAATCGAAAATGTTGTGGGGAGTTTGGGACTTGCATAGACGATCTAGTAGATCGTTCACTTGCTCTCTGTCTCTTTCTCTCTCTCTTTGTCTTGCTTTCCAGGCAATCCCGTACAACTTCGACTCACAGATTCCGTTCTGTTTGTGTTTGAGAAGTAAATTACAATAATTGAATAAACCACTAATTCCCCTTTTGCTGGAGACCACAGACTTTCCACCCCACCAATAATACGAAGCTCAATCGTAGTAGCAGAGAATTTCTATCCAAAATACAATTCGTACACGGAGAGAAGAATATCACAAAAATTACCATGCTCTGTGCTACAAGTTGGGTGCGAAAGTCTTTTTAGAACGATTTATCAAAAAAAAAATTAAAGATTCTAATGAGTATTGCAGTATTTAACATAAGCTTATAAATTTTTGTAATGCACACAGTTAAACTTCGAAAAAGCACTGTAAAAATCCCATTACAAACAAAATTGCTGCTTTTTAACTCGCTGTGAACGAATAATTAATCGCTGTACCGCAACTAAATCTCAGATGGGCTAGAAATTTTAATACAGTGCAAGGCAATTTTTACCATGCTGTCTGGTATTTTTGGTACAAACTTCGTCTTTTGTTATTGCGTAAGATGACCAGGCCAGAGCCTGTCGCCTACTTTTATTATTTTTATTCCGATGTGTCACGTGGCATGACATGGTCTTTAACCTTTGACAATTTTTTTTATACTAAAAAGAAAAAAAGGATTCTTGGGATGGAATGAAGCAGCAAATTAAGTGGTGTTCTCCTTCAAATTCAAATTGCAAATCCAAAATATAATTCTTCCTATCGCAGCCGTGTCCTGACACATACATATATTTAATTTGAAATCCTGATTTGAAGACGAACTAAAGAAAATTCAAAACGTTTGATCTCATTGATGATTTCTTTATTCAATAAATAAATCATTTGTTTGATGAAAGGATTATGAATTGATGAATAATCTTTAATTCATCAGCTTATTAGTATTATAATTGTAATAATACTAATTATTATTGTTATTATTATTATGAGGAATAAAACTAAAAAATGAGCACTATTGAAATTCATGTTCAGGCCAGCAAAAATTGACAATCGTCACATGAAATGTTACAGTGCCAGGACACTACTTTTTATCGTACTGACACCATTGATTTTAATTTTGCTTTTTGGTGACATTTATACGCACTGTTCGTATGTTTTATTGTGCCTGACAATGGCACCACACATCATTGGGAAAACACGGCAATTTTTGGTGGAATTTCTTACAAAAATTCTAAAACATTTCTCCCCGTATAGTTGCACATTGAGAAATAGAATCAGATCGTCGCCTACAACGTCGCGTTATAATTTAGTTTTTTTGAGAAAAAATCGCATCACAAAAAGTATTTAGAGATTTTTTCTTCCGTTTTTTTGGAAGAACAAACTTTTATACTTGTGTAATCGAGTAGATTCCGATTTTATCTGGTATATATTTTTAACGTTCAACTAGAAAAAGCAAATCTATGTGATAAAACCGCTTCCACGCAGAGTAAAAGATAATATCATGAAAGTGAGTGAAAGACGAGGATGCAAGAAAAGTCGCAGTGCACCTGCACTCCAGTTCGCCATCGAACAGAAACTAAAAGAATCTTCGGTCTCTCTACTACGAAATATCCATTCGCCATTTGTCTGTCCAATGTCTTGTCCGAGTTTCTCTTTCTCTCCTTTTCCTTCGCTCTTTACGTTTCGATAGAAGTCTCGGCATCAACAAAAAAAGAAAAAAGAACCCTTGCCGTTCCTCTTCATCCTTTTCGTAGACTTCGCTTCACTGTTTCGGTCCTTCGAGAAGAGGACTACGCGGAATTTCGTCCTGCTCCGGGGAGACAGCAAGATATAAGTAGATAGCAAAAGAGAGAGAAAAGGATCCTTATTATATATATATATATATCGTCAGTATTATGGGGCGGGTGAGAGGATCTCGGATCGCGAATTCCACTAGGTGTGCCCGAGTATTCGAGATCCAAATTTTTCGCCCACATATGTATGTATGAATATGCTTCTTTAATTCATAATCACGAATAGACACATAGCGTACAGTACGATCCACATTTGCGATTAATCATAATTACTGAAAAAAAATTGCAATTAAATGTCGATATCATGCCCGTGTGCAAGAAGTTTTCATTCAATTTCAGTCACTAAATGAGTATGCATAAACACCAGGCATGGCCAATTAAACACGTAACACATTAAAATTCATTAATAAACATCTGAATTATAAACCTGCGAGTACGAATTACCATAATACAAATTACTTTTCGATATAAAAGAGATGGGCGAATCGTTAAAAATCTTTTATACTTTTCGGTACAGGATTCAGATCAACAACAATAAAAAAATCAATATCAACGTAATTAGTTACGAAATGGAAATAACATTGAGAATTTTTTCTTCTTTCATATAATTCTATCCTCGTTAAACAACAACAAAATTGTTTTTATATTGAGTCAACTGTATTTATTTCTTAATACAAATGAAAAGAATTCAATGAAACCGAGTATAAAAGCTTAAATTAAATTATGCAACCTTTTTTTGGTCTCGTGTTTGTCCGCGTAATTAAATTACGTATCGGATAATATCACAGAATTACTTGCATGAATAGATGATTGTGATCAATTTATTCTTCTCGTTGAGCACGGATATATGTATATACACAAATACACATATGTAATATATAAAGAGTTGGAAATAGCCCGCGAGTTGAGAATATGCTCGTGGCTAGAGTCGCAAAAGCCACACACGGCAAGATCGCTCGTTCGTTTCGTTTCGTTCGCTTTAGCTTGAGGTCCAAAGAGTATAGCGCGAGAGAGACACCCCCCCCCCCCTTGGCCGTAGTAAGGACTGGCGATTATAAAGAACAGTGAAAAAGGACCGAGAAGAATGGAGTGTAGCCATCGTCGTCGGGGCCGCGTTTAAAAAACCAGTTGTGCGACCCGCGAGATAGAGAAAGAGAAAGAGAGAGAGAGAGAGAGAGAGAGAGAGAGAGCCAGAGAAAACGCGCTTGAGAGGAGAAAAGACGGACTTGCTATACGAATGTTATACCGACGACGACGACGACGACGACGACGACGATGATGACGACGAGTGGCCGCAGGCCGGAGCCATCCTACAAGAGCGCGTGGGCCGCACGGGTCCATGCTTCAGGCTCTCTTTCTCTTCTTTCTCTCTCTTTTTATTCTCGTATGTATATATATGTATATGTTGCTGTATGGACCAGCAGCGAGAAGCCAAAGCGCTTTGGTAAAAGAAAAAAAAATGAGATAGGAAGAAATGAATCCCTCTTTCTCTTCCCTGCCCTCTTACGAGAGACGAGTCGAGAGAATCACTGCTGTTTCTTCTCGTCTGCTCTGATGCTGTTGTTCCTCTCTGTAGTGTGTCCATGCTCAGCCTCTCTCTCTCTCTCTCTCTCTCTCTCTCTCTCTCTCTATGTATATATATAAATTAATTCAAGATTCTCAGACCATTCGCGTTTATATGATTGGGTCGTCCATACCATCATACTTTTGCGTGCGTCTCTCCCGCAATCAACGATTTTTA
The DNA here is from genome assembly GCA_963989365.1 of Rhimphoctona megacephalus. Classification (NCBI taxonomy): domain Eukaryota; kingdom Metazoa; phylum Arthropoda; class Insecta; order Hymenoptera; family Ichneumonidae; genus Rhimphoctona; species Rhimphoctona megacephalus. The sequence continues at coordinate 23,845,234 of OZ022415.1, forward strand.
TTTCTCGAGATCTAATCGCGCTTCGACCTTTTCTACGCATTATCGTGATACACACCGTGCAGAGAAGTTAACGCAAATTTTATTTATAATCCTCGTTCTCATGCCCCGTCGTGCCTCACGATAAAAGTCCCACTGATACTCATAGTTTTATGCTTTTGATTTAGCTGCGTGCGAAAAAAATTATTTTTATCTCGAAACATTTTGATTCAAGATTTTATTATTATTTTTTTCGAAGGCTCATTGCATGTGAAGGGAAATATGGATTTTGAGGAAAATTAATCTCCAGTCGAATTCCTTTGGATTTGTGCCAGTCAAATCAGCTTGATGTAGATCGTTTGGGATCGTAAATATATAGAATATGATTACCATTTATAACGATAATGTTTTTTGAAAAATCAAGGTAGCGACAGATTAAAAATACAAAATTTTGATATTGTATGTGCAAATACAAATATATTTTTTTGTTTATACAAGTGACAAAGAAAGCTACCGAAAAGATTTGCCAAACGTACCACGAGAGTGCAACGAAGAAATTATGCAAATACGATGCAAATCCTCAGCCTGAGCTGTGACGCTAATCCGCGTCACAATATTGCACGTAATTGGCCGTGGGGATCTGTTAGTAGTGATCCCGGTGGTTCTTGTTTCTTCTTCTTTTACACACGATATCGCATCCTTGCGATGCCTTTCCTGGTTTATTCCAGTAATAACGCACCTTTGTACGGAAAAGTCAATCCTTTAAACCCAATCACAAAAATATCAGAAATCTACCAGAAATTCTGTGACTCGTTATACGAGTATTTATTTGCATTACTTTCGTTTTACTCCTCGATAAAAGTAGAAGTTTTTGCAATTCTATGTAGTCAAACTTTAATAACTTACTCACAATAAATGTGTACTTTTTTTGCATATTTCATTTGATAGAGAGACATACATTTTGATGATCAAACACATTTTTATATAACAGAAACAATGGCAATTGTCTCTCAGATATTAATTGAAAAATAGCTCAAAAATTATTAAAAAATATGATGATGGTTATCTACAAAATTTCTAGCTTCGTTTCGTTTTTTGTTCGTAGAGTAATCGCCAACTCCGGTACATAATAAAAAGGTGAAGATCGTACAGTGGCGAGTTCGCGGCATTTTGTCTGAAGGGTTGCAAGAGGGAAAGACGGAAATGTTTGCAAGTGTGTGCATCAGTGACGGCGAAGAGTTGATGAATGATGGGCGGTCAGCCAGAGACTGGGTTAAAGTTATCTGAGTAATCTGAGTGGTCTCACTGTCTTGTGGCGAGTGGATCTTTTTTTTCTCATTGTACGGTGTTTCCGAGTTGGCAAGGGCGAGGTCAGGAGACGGGGAGTGTTGAGGTCCACAGACAGCTGAAAACGAGAGACTGGGTCAAGTTTTATCCCTGATGCTGGAGCAAGTTGCATCAGACATAAATATATGCATACAGACATTTACATAGAGTTGTGTACACAATGGATTGCGAGAGGAGCTTCGAGCCTTGGAAATCTCTTCCTGAAACGAGAAGATGTCTCTTTATTTTTCACTTCTGGTTTGGCTATTTTTTTCTGTAGTTGACAAAACTATTCGTTGTGGGAAAAAACTAGGTATTGAGAAGAGAATTGATGAGAGGAATAATTGATTTTCCATCGATCGTAGCCATATTTTTTTTTAACACTTCGTTCGAGAATCATTCTGCTCGTATTCTTCTGCAATCCTTTTAGGCTCTTTCCTAAAATCATATGTAGAGTGTGTTCGTTGATCCTATATATTTTTTTCGTTTTACCGCTGTTGACCAAGTCCTTGACCCAGACATGTGTCTCCTTGTCCAGTATTCGATCTTATCGCACTTCCGCCTGTACGTGTTTGTTCCCCAGCGAGTTTGTACCGCAGGGCTTTCTCTTTGTCCTTCGTTCTTCGTCTTCGAGAATCGTATCATTTCTACGGGAGCGACATCTACGAATTTGCCAAGAGGTCTTCCGTAAGTTTTTAACTATTGAGCTCGAGGAGGATCGGTAAAGTCAGCCGGAGATTTGAGAAACCGCGAATAGGGTTGCATGCAATATTAGTGTGACCGAGGGAGACCCTTCTCGAACCGACAGATGCGAGATTCTGGAGACTGGATCATCATCTCTCAGGGTAACGGTAAAGATGAAGGGGGAAAAAATAGTAAGCGGGCCTTGTTGCATTGGGCCCGTGGATATTTCTGCAGGTTGGTAGAACAGAATACTGTCAATTGAAATTCCGTCCTGTATTTGCAGCGATGATTCTCCTTTCGTGGTAATGTAGATTTCGTCCTTTTTTTTACCATTTATATTGATGGTGTCAATGTTTTTTTTTGCCCTAATATATATTCGATTATAGGATATCCTTGAGATTTCGTTCTTAATGTCAGAAGTTCTTTTCAATAATTAAAAGTTCGATTGGAACTTAAAAATGAAAAATTTAGTAATGTGATAAAGTTGATTTTTTATAGTTTTCGTATAGTTGGGATACGTTTATTCAACTTTATTGAAAGCGACCATGTCTCATTGTCAGCTCAAAGGATGTAAATGTATTTTTCTCCAAATACTTTAAATCGTGCATCCTTTATCCAAAAAGTTCAGAGATCTCATATTTTTTAGTTTTAATTAACTTTGTAAATAATAATCACGGATTGTGGAAAGACGTTTTAATGACTCTTTCTCTCTCACGCGCGTGCATTTACCCGGTTCTTTCGCGTGTTGTACGCATTCAACAGCGCCATTCACCCAGCTTGGTATGAATGAATCCAATGCGCGAGAAAGAGAGAAAGACAGAGAGAGGCAGAGAGAGAGAGAGAGAGAGAGAAAGAGAGAGAGAGAGAGAGAGAGAGAGAGAGAGAGAGAGAGAGAGAGGCAGAGAGAGAGAGAGAGAGAGAGAGAGAGGGACGGAACGGGCGTACATGATTGCAACTTTATGTACGTTCTTGCGTGGTGTGCGCTTTCGTTGGAGTTGTAACGCAACGTGGATTTCTCTGAGGTAAACCTGGATAAATCTCGACTGTGGTACATACATACATGAAAAAGATACAAAAATGTATACGTACCAGGTAAAAATAATGAAGGATTACAAACTGTATAATTAATATTAATTTTATGGACCGTCCAGTCAGTATAGTTATAATTATTCGTAAAAAAAATTTTTATATCTTTTCCTTAGTTGGTGATCACCCAAAACATGAATTAGAAATGTTGAAGGTCTTTTACGAATATTTCGACAATTAGAAATTCGATTTATTTTACTATTATTATTTAGTTGTTTAATTTTATAACTTTGATTTCAGGACAACAGAAATAATTTTCTTGCACAAGTTCAATTCAGCAATAGAAAAAAATTATTATATATTTTCGCTTACACGATTAAAAGAAATATTTAAGAAAAAATGATTCAAAATAATTTCAAAATTCACCAAAAATTTGAATTATAGACGGTGGAAAAAATTGAAATAAAATTCAGGGGCAGATTTTCACTTAAATCACGGACACACTGACTATTTTTGTTGAGTTAAAAACAGTTGTGTTGTCTCGTATACGTTACAACATGTTAATACAATCGTACAGTCGCCTACGCCCTGTCTCTCACGCTCGTTTACGTGTATATACATTGCATTGTAAAGGAGATTACATATATTCAATTGCTGGTAGATGAATCGATCTTTTGACCAGCTGTTATGTGTTTTCTTGTCGTTGGCACTTGTGACTTGTTTATCTATAAATAAAATTGCGAGAGAGGCTTATTTAGATACAATCTCGATTCAAGCTTGAATACGATTTTATTTTTTTTATGTAACAACGAAAAATATCACGTCCAATGTAGAGGTATAGCGAAAAAAAGAAAAAAAAATCATTTTCAATTTAATGTACCAGGAGATTGATCGCTGATTGCAAGAACAACATTTTTCTCTGACAGGTAAGCTCTCAGTTTTTGTGATATTTGAAAAGAAAAAAGGAAATATTTTCTAAACGCGAAAGAATAATGCAACATTCATTCATAGAAAACCCTCATCGTCTATTATTTATGGTAATTACTGATTTGCGGTTTTTTCTTTGAGCCACGTTCCTGTATTTTATTACGTCTGGTCAAACTAAAATCTTACCTGGTCGTTAACACCTTGTTTTTTCGCTGAACTTACTCGTTTTATTGTGTAATCAATGAAAACTTACACCCGAGGCTACTTCACGTCTTAACGAATGTTCAGTCACTGTTTGATTCATGATAGACATATGCAATGTTCTACAAGGAGAATCTTCATCCGGACGAGACATATAGTATCTTTCGAGAGCTTCGAGTTCTCATGTCAGAGTCTTCGAATTCCAGAGCACGTCGAAAGAATATCGAGAGAGAGAGAGAGAGAGAAAGAGAGAGATAGAGAGATAAATAAAAGGAGAGAGAAATGATGAGGTCGGGCGGTCCACGTCGTCTCTCCGCGTTCTATCTTGGCATCGTGTGTGACGAGCTTGATCGGTGAACGAACTTCTTTTCAACCTCGAAACGTATATAAACCACTTGTTCACGATCTCCTCCGAACGTCCCTTATATTCGCCTGAGGAAAACATATCGTTCAATTTTCATTCTCGTTTTCTATGTGTATGAGTATCATAATCGAAATATTCTCGACCTCGTTCGCTCCGATAAACACTTTCTAAGTAAAAGATTTTCAAAAATATCTCAAAATAATAATCAATTCTCATCGCAGTTAAAAATCAGAATATTAATAAATTATTCGTATACGCAGCCATGAAATTTGTAGCATTCATTCGATTTCGTCTTAAATTGAGGTCTCGATTTAATCGAGGTTGCTTATTTCTTTGTTAATACAAATTTCGAAATGGCAATTGATGAATCCCAGGATAATTATAATTATTTGCTCGAGGAACTAGAATTAGAATATCTCTTGTACAAATGTACGTTAAGTATGGCGAGTAAAAGACCAGAGGAACCATCGGTGGAACGCCGAGCTCCTCATTCTTCTTATAATTTCCAGCACACCTCCTTTTCCTCGAGACGACAATATCGCCTCGCCTTCTTCTTATATGCATATATATATATATATATGTTTCTATATATATATATATATATATATATATATATATATATTAACGCAAGAGGCTCATGGCTTTGCCGCAAGTATAATTCCACAGTCTCGCTGTTTGTATGCCCATGTAAATGGATGGGTATTGTGTTTGTCGATGCAAGAAGGCACAGCCTCACGCTCGCACACGGCCCACGTTAAAAGTGCACGTTCTTCGGTCAAGACTCACGCAGCACCTTGCTACACGTGTACACACATACAAATATATATATTTATATATATATATATATATATATATATATATATATATAGTTGTACACACTTTTATATATATATATATAGCATTAAACTGATCGCTTAAATTGTGCATGTTTATCTCATCGTGCAATGGTCCGTGTACAACACGCATTCGACGCACGATTAAGAATAATGTATAGACGATCGAATAAATCGATAACAATCTATGATCACAGAGACATTGAATTTTTCTGAAAGGTAACAAATTTGTGACATATTTGATTTTTAATTCAGTATTACATGAAATTAAGAAAACAAATATATTCGGCTCAGGTATACAAATTCAGAATATGAGATGATGAATCGGAGTATATCTATATTCACATTATAGATATAGGACTATAAACAGACATTTATATATTTATCTTTATGCCATTTGAATCACTTAATATATGACGACAAAACTGTTATTCGAATTATATATAATTCTGTGGTCATTATGGTAATAATAGTGTTATAATGTCTTAAGTATACATTCGTAAGAGGAGACATTTATCAAAGGAGGTAGGTATAATATTACGTTGTTACTTTTTTGTATTGTCCTCGTGAGGCCAAATGAGAATGCGTATGACGAAGTTGATAGCAGTATTTGTGATCGTTATGAAGAGCAACGTGAAATAAGATGGACCGAGAGACGTAGAATAGAGTTGAATTTGAAGAATCTCTGTCGTCATCACCATCTCTCTTTCTCTCTTTCTTTCTTGTATATCTTGCACACGGTAGCGGATCGATGATCTCTGGTTGAGAGTTCTTCTATGGTCTGTGACGCCTATATCTTTTCTGGCCCACGAGGCAACTCTCTCTCTCTCTCTCTCTCTCTCTCTCTCTCTCTCTCTCTTTCTCTCGCTCTTGTGGTCTTGGTCAGCATCAGCAGAGAGATGAAGGCGAGGTCGCGAGCGATGCTTGTATATGTTGGAACGGGCTTAACACCGCGGGCCACGTTGCCAGCTGAACCATCCCGAAGCTGCTCGACAACAGGAATGCCGTGTGTTAAAATGCCCTACGTGGACGACGAAGAGAGAAGAAAGAGAGAAATCTCTCTCTCTCTCTCTCTCTCTCTCTCTCTCTCTCTCTGTTGCTCAAATCGTGAACTCTTAGGGGTTTGCAGCACAGCGAGGCGCTGTCTTTGAGTGCGTGTGTACATGAGTGCATGCGTGCATGTCTTTCTCTTAAATATATATATATATATATATATATATGTATATAAAATAAGAGAAGAGCGCGTAAACGTGCGGGATGCTCCTCTCTGGTCTTCTCTCAAGCCTGAGGCCTCATGGGGCCCCACATCACCTGTCTTTCCCATCACCCCTCGCTCCGCTCTTGCGTTCAATCGTCTCTGCCTTAGCCCCTCAGGGTCCGACAGGGCCCATATCTTCCCTCTCTTTCATCCTCCACCCGATCTCCGCTCGTCCATGGGCCCGAAACACACACCACACACAAAACACGCCGTGGATCCTGACGCCGTGTGTAACGCTGCCCGCGTTCCGCGCGTCTCCTCGTCTCGTGCGTCCACGCGAGACGAGTCCTCCACGTGAAATGCCGCATCTTCCGTTCTACCATCCCCTTTTCAATCTCCTTACTCTCCATCTCTCCTTCTCTTTTTCTCTCCGTCAGAACTGCCCCGAGCAAGGATCTTTTACCAAAATGACTCTTGAACGCGTTCTACTGCGATTCACGTTTTTTCTTCAAACTTCTTCGATGATTCCCGACCCAATGTTAACATAAGTGTTTTCATCGTTGTAGAAATAGTTCGGGGGAAAGATCGTTTTATCCTACCAGGTGTTTATAAAGATCGCCAATTAAAGTCAATGATCAAGATCGTTATATAATTATGATAATAATAATAATGACAGAATTAATTGAAAAGGGTTTCTTTTGATCTGATAAGTGTATTCATTAAAGAAAATTACAGCAAAAACCAAAAAATCTCTGCACTTCTCATTGGTTCATTACAGTTTTCATCAAACTTAAAAAAATTCATGTTTTTATTCAAAACTCTTGAACTATTGTATTTTATCAAAGTCCAATCTATTTTTGAAGAAGTTAGAGACACGACAGATCCTGGACGCCAAATAATCGAAAGCATCTATTTTACGAAGATACATTATGATGGAAATATATCAATGTTTCATAAACGATATAAATTCAACCGTATTCATTGACTAATTGATTTATTGACTGAATAACGGTTCATTCATTGGTCACTTATATATATACCTATATACACGAGTGTATATGCAAACCTGACAACGGGATGCTGTCTGGGGAACTTTTGAGAAAACTGAGAGCTTATCTTCCAGACATCAGTTCAACCTCAACGGATGCTGTACGCGTGGTTGGCGTGTGATTTCAAACTCGCGAAAGAAAACCAGTTGGAGCTTCCCTTACCGCGTCCCTCTTCTTTTCATATGTGAAATTACGACGTTAAGTCTGTTGGCGTGTCACGGACACGCTTTCGTGAAGAGAGCACGTGTCTAATGCGTCGGAACCCGTTTTGCAAAAACATCGTGCCCGCGCGAGCACGACGACTCCAGCGATTTCGAGATACGAAAGAACCGACCCGCCGGTGACAACAATCTTGTTATTTATCTTTTTTTTTTTTTTAATCATCCTCGCGACGAGTGACGCAAGGTTAATGGTGCGAACGTAGTTTTGCTAGAAGCAGGCGGGTTTTATTGCTTCAAAAAATTAAGACGAAATTTGGCCTTTACCTAGATTTTTAACGAATCAATATAAAAATGAATTTTACAAAATTTTATTACACATCCTTCATTCTCTAAAACACGAGAGTTATAAGAATAATTTAAATTCTGCTTAAAATAGGAGAATTCGGACATTGATTGAGTTGAGGAAATTTTGAACAGGAAAAAAAAATTCCTATATTCATCAACGATATCGTGTATGTATATATATTATGTATTCAACAAATGTGCAGCGTTTACGATTACCGAAAGACGCCTATGACTCCCTGCATCCAGTGAATATAAGACGACAACGTTTAACCGTTGCGGTTTGCGGTTTAACTCGCAACCGGTAGCTTTTACGGACGATCTTTACCTCGCGTTTTGTCCCTATTGCACATACAAATACACTCACACTCATAAGAATTGTATACACATGCTACGTGAAATATTTCTTGCGTTGCGTCGTTTCTTGCTGCAGGTACGACACGCGCTCGTCTCACGCGTCAACTTCTCTGCGTACACGGATCTGTGTAGTGTATATATGTATATATGTGTGTATATGAAACGTTGAAGATACGGTGAGACAAGGACAGATATTTTGAGCATTAATGGCGCCACTTTGTTACGCGTCTCTAGTCGCAATCTTCGCGACAGCAACCGGATATCTACGATTTATTCTACGTTCGAAGTTTCAAGTTTTACTCGATCCAACACAAGTATTTTTTAGGACTATTTTAAGGGAAATTTTGAAAAATTATTCCAAAAAACATTAGCAAATTCATCAAGTTATAGTGGAAGAAAAAAGTGAAGTTTTGTAAATCAAACTCGTATGAATTTTAATGGTGAAGCTTCGAAAAACAGTTCCGTAAATTTTTTTATTACGTTAATTGCATAAGAAAATTTATTTCACATGCTTTATTTGTTGTTTTTTTCATTGAGGTATGAATAATTATGACCTGGTAGCAAAAGAGGAAACTCAGAAAGTGATTTTAAGCATCCAAAAACTGGAAAATGTTTTATCGTTATTGTAAGCAATTATTAAATTGGTTGGATGCGGAAAAAAATGTTCACGCATTGATTAGGACCTTTTACGGGGTGTGTCTTAATTTGAGAATGTGAGAAGGGCAGAAAAAAATGAACGCGGAGTTGTTAGGAAATGAGAATAACGGAGAGAACGAGCGAGTCAGAAGTTCTTTTAAGCGGGTCGGTATCGAAAATCCTAAATTCTGGGTACGCAGACACTTTTATAATATTTACAGCCCTCAGCGAAATTCTTGTAGAGCTCGCCATTTTATAAGAAGGGGGAGAGGGTGGTGGATGACGTCTCGGCAACGCCAGCGGCATATCGTGGCGGTGTGCGAATCCTTCGTCAGTCCTTCTTCTCTCTCTCACTCTTTCGCTTTTTTTTCTCCTTCTCATTCTCTCTCCTTTTCTCTCCCGCTTCTCTTTCATTTCCCCTTATTCCCTTACATCGCTCTCGCAGCATCAGTTTTGTTCTTGTTTTTCCATGAACACCACCCTCGGCAAGCCGCTCCTGCTGCTCCTGCCGCCGCCGACGTCGCGGGTCCGCCCGCCTTTGCTCGATTTTCTCGTCTCTCGTCTGAGTTACGGCGCGTAGTTACCTATACATATATATGTATCCAGCGTTCTTTTCTATCTCTCTCACTCTTTCTTCCAGTCTGTCTCTCTTAGCCCTCGGGGACCATGGCTCGGCCATCGTGGATCAGAGCCTGCGTTTTGCCACCGGAGGTGGGGGTGGCTTTCTCGACGAGCTTCAACGCTAGTTACCTCTTCCTTCAAATTAACCGAACCTCCCGATCATCCGTCGACTAGCCACCGACCGATGACTCTATCTCTCTCTCTCTCACACACACACACACACACACACACACACACACACACTTTCTTTGGCTCTTCTTCTATCGCATATACCAAAATAAATGTGTACCAAACGATCGTTAATTAGATGATGTTTGAAAAATTCATAACTGATTTAATTGAAAACCATATTTTTTCATGTCTGGTAAAGGCTTTTAAAATGTTGTGGATGATTGCATCAATTTTTACACATTTAGTCAAGTCTTTGAAACATATCGGTCAGGTTGCTAATTAATTCAATACAGAAATCATTGGTCGGTCAATTTTTTATTCACGTAATTCTCGTTTGGTGCCATGGACCACCTTAAAAAAAAGGTCGCTGCATTTATTCGACTCGAGTTTCGATATAAAGTGAAACGAGTTGTTTATAAACGAATCATAGCCGTAGGGAAGAATTCACCGACGAAACACCATTAGCTTCGAACTCCTGACTACGAATGAAGCAAGGAGTTGAAAGTATAGACACGAGGAAGGGTGGAAAAGAGAACATAGGAACGAAGCCAAAGCAACAATCCAGGCGAACGGCAGCAGCAGAGTCAGATGAAAGCCGAAATGCCGAAAAGTCGTCGTTGATCTAGTGCTACGACGAACACTTAACTAAGACCCGATAGACCCTCTGATATGTGTATAGCGTGTCGACGATCCAAACTATATATAATCGTCCACTTTGGTGCAGATAAGGTACTTTGACAACCATGACCATAGCTGGATCGTTCTTTAAGTTCTATTCAACCAAATGACGAAAATATTTCGATTTCTTCAATTTCATACTATCATTCATCATTCTTGCTCAATTAATTCTAAATTCCAAGATTTATATCAACGTTGAAGAAGAAATCAAGTTTCAAATTTACTAATGGCATGGAAATTCGGTTGAGATTACTAAAATGGGGTCCAAGGTTTCGATAGAAAAATTAGAGCAACTGGAAACCAACTAGACAACACTTCATTTTATCTGAAGCAACTGCGAATTCGAAACACAATCGTTTCCATTGAACATTTAGTATTTTCATCTCAAAACGAATACAAATTGATTCCAATTAACGATAGCAGTACACGGCGAGTTTTTAATGAGCTTTTTTTCCCATCATCGATATTTGGTTAGACGAATGAAGACGAGAAGATCGTCATGTATGGAAACTTCGGAACATAAAAAAAGATTCTATGACATGGGAATGAGGTCTTGAGGATTGGTGTTTAACGAAGACGCAGAAAACTCGCGTGTATCTTACACACTATTGGTACATATAGCTATTAGTTAGTTACATCGTTCATGACGGTGTATAACAAGCTTCGTCGCTTTTAACTTGGCATCGAGCCGAGATTCGAAGGATCGTGTTGCAATGTTCCTCATTTCGTCAAGGTTCACGTATAGTTGTGTGTGCAAGATCGAGTATATATAAAGGTGTCCCGTAGGCGTTGCGCCGTTAAACGCATTCCTCCATAGAGGTTACCGTCACTGTACGACGTCGTCAACGCCGACGACAACGACGATATGTTGCGAAAGTTGCGCTACATCGTCCCTCTCTCTCCCTTTTTCTCTTTTTCTCTCTAACTTCTAGTTAGCCGCGATTTGCTCGGGTGTCCTTGCATCAAGTTCGCGTTGATCCCGTTCCATTGCACTTTCGTAAAAGTCATTAGGCCTCTATCATTCGCTGCTCCGAAGTGCGTCTCAATCTCCGAAACAAACGACGATGTTTGAATTTATAAATTCTCCAAAATGTTGATCAAATTTCCGATTATTATGAACGATCGGGAAATCGTCATTTTTGGTTGTTTACTCAAATTTATTGGTTTGTTATTGATCAAGTGAACCGTTTCGGGAACTCCGTATATTTTTTCTTTCTAAATTATGTCTTGCTAACGTGCCTGAAACTACGAACTTCAGTCAGTCCAACAATGAAATTTTCCGGTTCGGTTTGGATGTCGAAAACATCGATTTTCCTTCACGGATAAATTTTCCTGTTGATTAAAGTGGTCCAACTGATATTTTCTCGTAATTTTCGAAGAAAAAAATTATCCCATAAACGCCATTGAGGATTAAACTTGAAAGTAACGATCTTCGCAGTAAATGAATCTCGACAAACAGTTGCCCATCGTCTTCTCCATCTTTCTCGCTCTTTCATCTTTACCGTTGTCAGCAGGGTTGATTACGACTCGATATTTCATGCGCAGAGATGGCGCTGAAGTTAAAACAGGCTCGCTGATAAAAGTGACAAATTAATGTCATGTATATCACTCGTGGAAAATGTTTAAGACTACATAAAAAAATTTAAGAACGGGAAAAGAGGAGAAAAAAACGAATATTTTCCACGCCGCTGGGGAATCCCAGCTGTCCAGTTGGCTCGTTAGCCGACACAGAAACTTTTTTTTCCCCTCTTTCCTCTCTGCTCTTTCAACTTGAAGTTAAAAACTCTTTTATAGCGCGTGCGCGGCTGTAAACTGGTGAACAAGGATCACAGGGATCTCGTTAGTTTTTTTTCTCTCTTCTTTTTTCCGTATCCCTCTTGTGTTCTGTATAGAGTACACGGGAGTGCGGTGAGGCTGCGTCGAGAGCACTCTGAGAGTGTCGCGGATAGTCCTAAAGCGAGGCCGGGACACCTTCTTTGCTCACCGCAGAGCAGGCTTATATATTGCACATATATACCTATATATACATGTATATACATGTGGTTACGCCTGAAAGCATTCGCGAGAACTCCGCGGGAACGTCCAAAGGAGAATTTTGCTCCCGCGAGCGAAAACAGCTCTGCTGTTGCCGCCACCACCATACAAACGTACGTGAGAGAGGGAGATAGCCGTTCAAACGACTTCTCGCGAAAGATTGAGCGAGATAGATGGATACTCATTGCGTAATTCCGCGCGCGATGAAGGCAAGCGGGATCGCGTACTCCGGTCCATTTATACACGCGATAGGTAGGTAGATTATGTATGTCCTATACGCTTTTTACGTCTTTTTTATCCGGCTATCCGTCTCTTTTGCTGTGTTGCCCTCTGTCGTTTTATGTACCTCATATATTCATATATCTATGTGTATACACATTTGAACACTTTTATGTATATCTATATATCAATATCGTCATATACATGTCATATACCAGTCCAATTTATATATGTGTAAGCTCGTCTCGCTTTGCTTCTTCTCAATATTTCTGTTTTATTTTTTACTATCATACTCCTCGTCGTTGTACCAGCAAACACCAAGCTCTTGGCATTTAACTCGTAATATACTTCCGATCTCGACGTTTCTCGTTTGCGAGCGTGTGGCATTTTTTGAGATTTCATCGATTGATAACATGCTCCTGCGACTGCCCAGTCTCTTTGAGAAATAAACTCGTGGAAATTTCCGTTTACCCGAGAGTTCTTTCGATAAAACATCGGTATGTCCATCAGGTCTAGCCACCGTCGATACATTCCTTCAGTTTTAATCGTAACGGAAACCTGTCAAAGTTGATCGCGTTTATGCAGGGATGTGTTTAATGTAGAGAAAAATAGTTCTCCTTTTAGGCTGCATGATTTTTACCTGATTAATTAGTGAGTTAATCTGATAAATTGAGGCACATATTGATACGGTATTTAATGAAACTCGACAAATGGATCAGTTCACGTCTAAATTCGATCTTCACCTTAACAAGATTAATTTTCTTTTGACTTTAGTTGAGTTTCTCTACGAGGTTCAGTGTTTTTACTACTTCATAAAGCTTTCATAACATTTTTCTTTTTCTTGTCAGATTGAACAACAACGCGACACATATGTATACACATTTATAGCCTAGTTAGAGTTAGTACAGGTTTCGTGGGGAACGGTAAAGGTCCAAAAGAAGTTAGACGAGGTAGTGCAGCAAGACCAGGCAGAAAAGAGGATCGGAAGCAGCTAATCGAGATAAACAAGCGGTGTTGCTTGAAAGCGCTGCGATTCAGAGAACAAGATAGATCTTTACGATTTTTTAGGCTCGGACACGATTATAAAGACCAGAGAAAGGGTGAAAAAGTCTCTTGCATCGCCCTGGATTCCTGATAATTTCGATATTGGATCTTAAAACTTGGGACACTCATAGAAAAAAAAACATAGATCGCAAGACGAATATAGTGCATTGTTTTCTACAACAGATGTAATTCATTGTCTCTGGAATAATATACTTGAACAGTTTAAAAAATTGGATCGTTTATTTTTGCCGCTTTGAAATTCACCACGATTCTGCCCAATTTTCGTGAAATAATAACAATTCAGCTAAGCTATGAGAATAGGTGGCTCCATGTATTTCACGTGGCTAAACTCTTCACGATTTCGGGGCCAGGCGAAAGAACTGTGTATAAGTATAAGTGCGTCCATGTGGATGTCCCGAGGGTTTTCTCGTGAATCTCTCGTCACGAAGAGTTCTATCTCTTTTACTCTTTCTCTCTCATGCTTTTGGAGATTTGGGAGTGGCGCGCAGTCTTCTCTACTTAACTTGCCCATGAGGAGGAAAGACTTACCGAGAGACTTGGTGACCTTCGAGGGAACGCCATATTGATTGTTAAATGTCATAAGGGCGTAATCTACAGTCGAATTTCCGTGGAATACGAGTCTTTTGAATCCTTATAGACGCCCATTTGTTTTGGCCACTCCTCCCTCTCTTTCCTTTTCTGTATTTTTTCATTTCGTTTGTCTAGTCCTCTTTTTACTCTCGCTGTATACTATGATCAATGAATCTTCATTATGAATCGCTGCTTCTTATTAATTCATAATAAAATTATTACAGTAATGTCATTTGATTAAAGTTGCTTTCTTCTACTCTTTATTATATTTTTATATTAATAATTATTGTCATTACTATTAATTGAGATCGAAAGATTGCATTGTGATGCTTTGATTCAACTTTGATGCTGACGTCACATATAAAATGCTTGTGCATAAGCCAGCGAAAGGGCACTCAGGTGTGTGGGTGTGCGAGGAAGAGAGTGTGAGTATCAACTCTGCTGGTACATGTCGTGAGCCAGTATACAAGAGAACCCGCGAAGGCCGCGACCACGATCCTGTCACGCATTAATAAAACAAACACATCAACCTTTGACGCAACACCATTTGCCTGTGTGCGCTTCTCGCCATTGCTCATGCAAAGCGTATCAGAGTGATTGACACGGTTATAAGTACAATTAAATTCAAGACTCTCTGGATCCAGATGATCATTTCACTTCGTTTTAATTATTGGTGTCATTTGCTTGTGATTTCTCACTAAAAGAACGGTCCAAACTTTTATAATCTCCATTTTCTCTTAATTAGATTCTATATAGTTTATTTTAATTTTGTATAAACGATTTTTTTGAATCTTAAAAATGTATTTATCGATTGGATAACTTGGTTATCGCAGCCTTTTCCATTTTCATAAACTCCTATTTCTTTCAATTGTAATCGTTTATAAAAATTTCATGTTAATTACAAATTCAACATCTTGGAGTACTCACAGAGTAAAAAAAACACCTAATCCTAAAAATCAATGCACGAAATTAATAAAATAAGTGGCATTTCACTTTCATACAATATAAGAAACTAAATAATTCGATTAAATGAGAAATAATAATTTGTGAGTAACTTCACTCATCACACTGTGTATAAATCGGATTTCACGGGCTCGATGATAGTAAATGCACGCAATTTCATATCCAATGAATTGCTAATGGCCACGCTCTCGCGTACGTTCTAATGAATGTGGTCCACGATCTTGTGAGAGGGACACCTTGAGGAGTTGCGTGTGTACCGCCGATACAATCGATCTATATATTTATATTTATAAATGGTTTTGCTACCATGAGCACGCGCTAAACTCAACTCTTCAATTTTCTTTGCGATGAACATCAATGATTGTAATTTTAATTCAGTTGGCGTTCCCAGGTGAAACGATGCTCGCGCTAGAAAAAAATAGGGTCGAATGGGGGCAAATTAATATCGAAGGATCGAAAAAATAGTCTGACGTCTGTTTTACTTTTTTGAACATAAAAAAAAATCAGTTCTTATTTTTGGATATTAAGGAAAAGGATCGCGTGATAGATATTTTATTTAAAAGGCAGCAAAGAAAATTCATAATGTTTGGTATTGCAAATTCGTTTTATATTTTTTATAATTCATGCGATATGATCAATTGAAAATGTTTGCCGGTGTTTTCCCTACTCATTGAGATCAGCAAGCAACGCAATTATTAGTGACGTAGTTGGCGGATGGAAGTTGCCTGATTTTCCTTGCGATGCTTGCGACATAAAGTATATGTATATATAACATGAATGTATACATAGAGCGATGGAGGGCAGGAGAGCCGAGAGTATGCATTGGTGTGTAACTCGCGTTATAAGCCGGGCATCCTTGACTGCTTGATGGCTGTCGCGGGCGCGCGCGCGTTCCTCTCCTTCTCGTCGACAAGAATCGTACACGTATCGCCTCGAGCACTCCGTATAGTTTAACCAACATTTTTAAAATTTTTTTTCATTGGCTACTGGTCTACCTCACGATATTTCCACTTCAGGGACAATTTATTATTCACATATGATATTTCGTTCAGTAAATCCTGACTATTTATAATGTATACCTACTGTCAATGAAGAAGAGATTGAAAGTGAACGACTTAACGGTCAATACGTATCGATAAGATGATAATTATGAACCTTGAAAGGAAAAAAAATCAGCATCTTCGAGAAATAACAGAAATATGGCTTGAAACGCGTGTGAAGCAACCAACGAGGTCTCCCGGTGACAAATCAAAAGCCTTGGGTGCGCCTCGCGATACCCGTCTTGCACGAGAACCACCTGAGATCTTTTATGGCGCAAGTTTATTCAGCATATATCACCAACGGACACAAGTATATAAAATAAGTCGCACACGTCGAGGGAGGAGACACCGCTCACTTTTGCTCCTGCTTCGATGTACCTGCTTTTCTCTCTCTCTCTCTCTCTCTCTCTCTCTCTCTCACTCTCTACCTTTTTTCCATGTCGTTATTCTTCATATAGCTCAGGCTTTCTTATCCACGCTCCCGTTTCGATTCGGATACCGATGCAATCATGCGTGATCGAAAGACGCAAGCACAAAATTTGTGATCCTTTTGAGCTCATAAGCGTTGCTATTACTTGGAATCATCCCAATTTACACTTGACTTTTACACAAATAAATTTGTAGTCTACTAGGGTGGTTTATTGAATATTATTAATTTTCCTAATATACCAGCAACAATAAGGCTGTATTTGAACATAAGTTGCCTATACAAAAAAATAGGGGATTAAGAAAAGTTGTCAATATATTATTATTTTATTCACTTTATAATAATAATATATAGAAGAAAGTTTGTGGGTTAATTATTTATTCACGGAGTAAATTGAGTTATAGGCTAAGCCGCTAAGTTTTATGATCCCTCGAAATGGCAAAAAACATTGATTAATGAAATTTACAATAAAATAATAATATGTCGAACTAGTTGATTAATATTTCCCTCTATTATCGTAACACGATGTTTGTTTATATGAATCAAGGTTTGGTGCAAAACTTTTCGAGGCATTATGAAGTTGAAACTGAATATTAATTCGCAGCTGATTCATCGTTTCCGCTACTTTTTCATTCCCTCTTATAATTCGTTTATGAAAATCACATAAATATGTAAACTTGTGTACGCATTGAAAATAGGAAGATCTTCTTGACAGAGTCAAGAGAGTGTTTCGCGGGCAATGCGCGTGGCTCATGGATACAAGTTTAAAGAGGAAGGGGGTGAAGGGAGCAGTCCTCGTGAAATTCTTGGCTGATGCTTGCATCTTCTGTTCGCACTCCTCTACGAGCGTTTTGCGGCGACGAGGAAACAGAAAGAGAGATAAGGAGAGAAAAAGAGCAATAGAGAGAGAGAGAATGAGAGAGAGAGAGAGAGAGAGAGAGAGAGAAAGCCCGCGGGTTGAGCCCCGGTAGTGTAGCAAACAGAGCCCCGTGCAGCCTCTCTCGCCTTCGCCACGGGAATATGCAGATCGTATGGTAATCACGACGTAAGATAGGTGGCAAAACCGTTTGTCGCATTGTTGTCGCACGACACCAAAGGAGCGGGGCATTATCGCGATACCAGATCCAAGAAAGAGAAAGGCAGCCAGAGAAAGAGAAAGAGAGAGAAAGAGAAAGAGAGAGCGAGAGAGAGAGAGAGAGAGAGAGAGAGAGAGAGAGAGAGCGAGAGAGAGAGAGAGAGAGAGCGCAGAGAAGAACGAGCTCCTTATGCTTCGCGTGTTTCTGAAAGGCGACGAAATGAGAAGGAAGAGAATAAGAAGTTGCAGGCGGAAACTTGGAGCTCGAATGCATCGGCCGTTTAACATATTTTTCCGTGATTTTCATCTGCTCGCGAGAGCATTTACACGTCGTTTTAGCCAAACACACGGTAGGTCTGCAAAAGGCAAAAGTATTTTCATATTAGGGTGGTCTTTTGGAAGAGTTACTCTCTCTATTGTATTGTGCACGTTTAATGGAATTCAAGTTCCGTATTCTTCGAACCATTGAAACACAAAAAAAAATAGACTGACAAAAGAAAAAAAAAGAATTCCAATACGTTTTAAATATTAAATTAACTACAGTCATCAATGAAAATTCAATTAACAATGGCATTAATTTGTTATGTCCTTTCAAGTAGATTTTTCTTCTCTTCTAAATAAAAAGATCGTGACTATCTTGAATTTAAAGAAGTCGAAGATGCATATCTTGGCTTCAAACACCCAATAAAAGGCTCAATATTTTATCGTGGTTATGTAATAAGCGAACGAGCCTTATTTCTTTGAAGATGCGCATTTTCGGGGAATCACATTTGTGGCTTGCTAAAAGATCGTGAAGATCTCTGGAGAGGTACTACTGGCATGATCCGTGAATGTCCTCGAGGGCTTCGGGTACCGTTCGGCAGTAATATATATACGATTTTCTTGTCGAAAGAGGAAGAGCGGAGAGGGAGAGAGAGAAAGAGAGAGAGAGAGAGAGAGAGAGAGAGAGAGAGAGAGGGAGAGAGAGAGAGAGAGACCTGGCCCACCATCAGAGTCTCTCTGGCACGTAAACGTCTTCTCTCTTCTGCTTCTCGATCGTTTCAACTCGACTCTTTTTCGTCTTTTGAGTTGTGCCTTTACATATATATATATATATATATATACAAACTCACACACGCTTCGTCAAACTGGTTTATTTGCTTGGCATAGAAGGTCGAGGCTGATGTGCAGAAGAGACAGCCCAAAAATCTACATACACGTTGGGCTACTATTTATGTACAAAAAGTACATATATGATGCTCTCCTTCTCTTTTCATAAACTAGGATTACGCTATTCATGATATATATTTAATCTTGTAAGGTCAACCGTGAAACGTCCTCCGCGTAATCACGTGGCATAACGATGGTACCTGATTTTCCAGATATTCTTGTTGGGAAACCCGATTTTCCGGTAAACGCGTGATTTTTTATTCCGGAATTACGCTTTTTGAATTATTATTGCACAGGTTATGCATAGTTTCACATCTATTGTTTTTTTTTGACAGAAACACGAAGCATAAAAAATAATTCCTGATTTTTTCATATTAAGCCTAATTTGATGTTTTTTTAGACTTATCATTAATTTTATCATTTTTTTTCAGCTGCTCGAGTCAATTTGGAAAAAAGGAAAAGTACTTTAGTGTCCCCCTCCAATTTCGAAATTTTTTTTATATGTTGTAGCCCATCGAAAAATAAGAGAAACGTATTTTTTTATATCGGCCCAAAAGTGGTTTCAAGGAGTGAAATCAACCCTCAAAGTTGGACATGTTTTATTGTAGCTGGTACATTGTTTCATATAGAAGCACTCAACCAATCGAAACAAAACCAATTGCAAAATGTTCCTCACGTCAAATAACCTAGTTAATATGTCCAACTTCTTATGCACCCTTATTACAGGGAGGCCAATGACCCCCTGATATTCATATATTTTTTGTATAAAAAAAAATATCATCCGATTTTAATAAAACAAACACTATCTTGAAAAGCAAAAAAGTAATGTTGACGTATCTTTAGATTTTCCTCAGAAAATAAATTAAGGGGAAAACACCCCTAAAATCCTAAATTTAATTTTAAGCACCGAAATATTGAAAAAAATTAATGGTTTTATTATCATTGTAAGTGGACTTATATGCAAAAAAATGTTTATTTCGCATATACATCAGCTGTTATAATTATCTGAAGAATTGAATACTCCTACATCCTTTATCTTCATGAGGTTCACGATTTTCAATTTTCGGATGGCTCTATCGATATAAATACGTAATTTATGCTTCGAAATTTTACATATCTTTAATCTTACACAACATTACATGATTGAAAAATTTATTTGATTTCAACATAGGCGATAGAATCTTCTTGAAGTAAAAATAGATTTCAATTCATATTTTTATTTCAATTATCATTCTAAAATTTATTGATTATATTTTTTCAGTAATGATATTCTTCGAAGAAATGTTTGAAACAAAGTGACTTTTTACACTATGAACATCTTCTACAGCTACATTTGTGCAGCCTTCAATTCCACATTGCGTTTGGGATGACATACCAAAAGCAAATTCAACAGGGTTTTCAAAATGCTCAGGTCGTTCTTCAATGTAATCACTTTTGAACCAAGCATATCGAGATAAATTTTCGTACCTTGAGGATGATAATTGATTATGTACCAGAGTCTGCAATTTGATTATATTATTTCTCAAATGCAAATTTATATCATAATGAAGTAACATGACACTGTCTGAAAAATGTCTGACATAATTTTTCCAAATTCTAAATCCGAAGACATCAAGTGACTGGATATTCCCTGTCGTCCCTTTTGGTATAATCATTGTAACAATTTCTTTATTACTCGGTGTAAATTCGATGACAGCTCTGGGGCAATGTCTACTCTATGAGTTTATTAAAAAGACACTTTTCTCACCGACGCTTGGAAAAAACACTTTTTGAAGTCATACTATGAAGCGTTCCATAAATGAATACGTATTAAATAAATAGCAGATCCATTTTTTATAATTGAAATATCATATACCAACATACCTGATGTAGCCTTGCCAGATTTCGAAACACTTATAAAGACATTAGGAGGTCGATAAATGGTTTGTTCCACTATTGCCCCCAATCGTCCAGATGGCTCTTTTAAAATTATCAAAAGAGGTGACAACGGTTTTCCTTCTGCTGATATTGTTGGCTGAATGGTGTAACTATGAATTGTCGCTGAAACGGATTGTACAAGGCATTCTACTTGTTTTATGCTTTCTTCTGTTAAAGTTCGCCCCGAATGTATTTCTGATTGGAAACCACTTTGATCGGAATTATAAATATTTTTCAAGCGATATTCCTTAATTTTCAATTGAACTTCAGAGATAAATTTATGAGCATCGTTTTGTAATATGTTCTTTGATTCGAGGGTCTACTTTGTTACGAATTTATTAACTTTTCTACTTGTTATTCGATGCATTTAAAAAAAAATGTTTATCCATGTTGGCGAAGCGCTGAAACGCATATCTTCATATCCAATCAATTTTTGGGCCTGTAACGTCCACCTTCGAAGATCAACATCATGCACAATGAGTCCTGCGTCTATGGAGTTTTTGAGATTATTGATTGTATATTCAGAAATGCGCAACAGTTTTTCCTTGTAAGTTCCACCTTTATTTATCTGGTGAATCCAGCGTTTTAATTAGCGCACAGACTGAACATGTTTAAAACGGTGTCGGACTGTTTCTATTTTCCTATTTTATTTCGTTTCTGCGCTTCTCCAGTACTCGACTGCTCTTTGTTTGTAGTCGTAGCTCAAACCTTCTTCATCGCCGGTACATTTTTTAGGTCTTAATGGAGCTTCTCCAATATCTATTCGACATCATTATCTTCCACAGCTTCTACTATGACATCTCTAAACGGTTACTGAAAATCTAATGTCGTATCTTCGACGATTTCTAAATTATTGAATTCTGTCACAGAGTCTTTCAAAATTTTCTCGAAACTTTCTTTTAATTCCACTTCATTACTGTTAATAGGACCGTCAGGAATATGCATTACCTCGAATGTGAGAAACAAGAGTCTTATTATATTCATTGGATTGATATAGACATGTTAATAACTATACGTTACTCACGATAGCTGATACGAAAATGATAGATCAACAATCGAACAGCAATTAAACTTCTGAAGTAATATAAAGTCAGCTTTAGCTTTGTTGTCTCAAGTGAGCGCCTTAATCTGATATCACCAAGAAAATATAGCGTTACATATTTTGTTTTTTTTTCAGATTTTTTCACGTTCATGTATGACTATATATAAATAAGAGTGCGACAGAGCTTGAGCCAGCTTTGTTTACATTCTGGGCATTGAACCGCAGCCGCGACTCTTGATATTTGAGGTTGTTGTTTTCATAAATAGTCTAAAAAAGAAATTTATCATGAATATTATTGAAAGGCCTTATGATTATGCAATGCGTCGTTGGTTCAACTGCGCAGGACGTGCGTTTTAATTATATTTTCGAATGTTACAATGGCACGTAAAATGTAGAGAAATATGTAATGATCAAAGTGTTGTTTACGTATTTATTGTGCTCTTTATTATGCGGTAATAACATTGCAAAACATTTGATAAAAGAGCGAACACCAATTCTTCAGTATAAACGTAAAGAATGTAAAAATATTCAATTCTTAATATAATTATGATAACAGCTGATGTATATGCGAAATAAATATTTTTAAGCATATAAGTTGACATACAATGGTGATAAAACCATTTAATTTTTTTTTTTAATATTTCGGTGTTTAAAATTAAATTTAGCATTTTAGGCATGTTTTCCCCCTTAATTTTTTTTTTCTGGGAAAAATCTAAAGACACGTCAACTTTATTATTTGTTTTGCTCCTCAAGTGTTTGTTTTATTAAAATCAGACGATAATTTTTTTTTATACAAAAAATGTATGAATACCAGGGGGTGGTTCACCCCCTACAATAAGGGTGCATAAGAAGTTAGACATGTAAAATAGGTGATTTGACGTGAGGAAAATTTTGCAATTGGTTTTGTTTCGATTGGTTGAGTGCTTCTATATGAAAGAATGTGCCAGCTACAAAACATGCCCAACTTGGAGGGTTGATTTCACTCCTTAAAACAACTTTTGGGCCGATATAAAAAAATACGTGTCTCTTATTTTTCAATGGGCTACAATATATAAAAAATTTATAGAAATCGGAGGGGGACACTAAAGTACATTTCCTTGTAAGATATTGGGAAATTATTCGACATTTGGACAAAGTTGGATCACGATCCCACTTTGTCTTCATTGATTGCATAGTAGCTTAAAATCATGCTGTTCGGATGATGGCAATTGCACAAGCGAAGAAGTATCAACTGGAATATCCGTACAGAAAAGTGAGTACGCGCGGCCTTATTGCAGCTCTAGTAGATCCATCGATTGCACGTTCACTTGCATAGTGGAGCGAGAGAAAGAGAGTGATGAAGACGAAGGTAGGATGTAGCGTCGATAGAGATGAAGAGAGTTGAACGTCGAACCATGAGATCGCGAGTATTCGGTCAGCTCGCTGGCCACGGCTGATGGTCACGGCTTAATCGTCCACGGATTAATTATTTATAAGGCATGTTTCATTCATTCATTAAAGTACGCTCGAGATCATTATTACGTGATAATGTCTTAATTAACGAGGCTTAATGAATCCCTATCATGTGGAATTCTTAAGCTTTACAAATGCGCAATCCGCAAATGTCCTCCATCTTTTTCTCTCTTATAGATTGTCTTCACATGGTGAATTTCTCTCTAAACGAGTCGAATTAACTCGTGATTTAACGGACGATCGATTGGTCACGTGCTCTCTCGTTATGAGCCTCCAACGCTCAAATGTCTTTAATCGCACTTGCATTTTACTTGTAAAAGATATTTCCTCCTTGCAGCAATCAATGGATATTTCTGATACGTCAATGTCCGCACTGTCGTCGCATAGTTTACAGTTTAATGATAATTTAGGTATATCCGAGTGCTTTATCGTCTCTCTCTCTCTCTCTCTCTCTCTCTCTCTCTCTCTCTCTCTCGCTCTTGCTCTCTCTCTCTTTTCTCTTTGCCTACTCGATGGACACGAATTGGCCTCAGAGCCCGAGACATGACGGAACTATTTGCAAAAATGATCCCTCATTAGCTCAACACGTTTCTCTATTGAACCGAGGACCCTTACTATTATATTCTCTCTAATGTCTCAATCACTCTTTTACTAAAGCCTTTAGCAACACTTTTTTTTCTATCGATGTTTTATACAAACGCTTACCATTGGATATTAATGGTAGTTGCGGCACTTCTACGAAAGAGATTCGCTGCCCGACACCTGGTGGCGTTTATCCACGCATACGAATCTTTCGATTCAGACGATCACGTCTCCTGTAGCTTCCTCTTTTTTCTTTTTTCAATAGCTATTTTTTTTCTTATTCTCTTCAGGAGAATGTACGGTCGATGAGAACGATCAGGCACCATAAAAAGGGGGGAAAACTCCCTCGCTCGGGTCTATCGCGTACTCCACCGATAATTCTATTATGTATGGTTTAATGTACAATTAACCGATCACTTAGTGCCTGACATAGCGCCGAGTCACGATGTCTTATTAAGTCTCTACTCGAGCCAGAGCGATGTGTTTTGTATTGGTTCTTGACCCAACAGGAGCGGTCAGCTTCCCTGGGACCATCGTGATAAACGAACACACTGGTAAAGAAAGGGAGAAAGACTGATGAAGAGTGAGAGAGCAAGAGGTAAAATCAAAAGAGAGCGAGATCACTTAAAATCTGTTGGGTTCGGCGAGGCAGTGAAGCTATTTAGCAGCTCGGCGCGTTCGACTCGTCCGATTTAACTGCCCCTAGTAGTACACTCTTTCGAGGATAGTCATTAGGCGAGAGCGAGAGCCGTCCTTTAACGTCGACAACTCTGCAAATCGGCCAACTCGCAGACCGTTATTACCAACGAACCGGCTGCTCTCGTGCACACTCCCTAATATATACACTATCTTTTTTCTTTATCTCTCACTCTTTTTCTTTTACAGTCTTTGCTTTAACTTCACCAGCCGCGCGACTGAGAAATGTCTCAAAACGTAAAAGCCCTCTCAGTTACTCGCAACTCTCTTCCACCGGATTAACTTGGCTATTTATTAGCAAATGTGATAAATATATGGCGTTATAACACGATAAATGTTTTCATTGGCTTTGGATTTTAGATATTATAGACCGGGCTCCACACCGCGTCAAGGAAAAGGTCATGACGTCAGCGAAAACTTCGACGAATATAAGATTATGACCTAAGATTCAAGTTTTGATAAGACTAACAAAGAATCGTAACGATTACTAGGTACAATTTTAATTTTTTACCCACAAGAATTTCCTTCGTATCTTCACGGATGAATATTTGAACAGCCCGAAATTTTGCCTGCTATGAAAAACATTTTCATATATTCAATAAATCGAAGCCTCGGAACATAATTGAAAAAATTCGGTTCTCTGCATCTTCGATCTCGATTGACTTCTCTTTGGCAACATGCGTGGTTTTTATTTATTTTCGTCATTCACGAACGAATGGCCAGAAAAAATAAAATAAACGTCGTTTCTTCAACGACCAGCACGCCCCACTGATGATATTTTAGTGTTACTTACCAGTCGATATCTACCGCCTGGGAAGCAATGCGGTCCCGTTGATCCTTTCCTAATCTTGGCCTCATTAAGGCATCTCGGAGTCAACGACATGTTCGGTCCTTTATTTTATCCAATATTTTTACCTGAACTATACATACTTTCTTACGTCTTTTAGAGTTCCTGCGGGAAAACCGGACTACCTTGATTTCTCCCGTAGATATTAAGAAGAGAACTCGTGACAGCACAACTCTCTCAATCCCGTTATCATCATCGTTAGCTGAAAAAAAGATGAAAAATAAAAATCAAGTGGCCCTTGACGATTTCTCACTCACTGACGACTCTCGCGGAGTTTCGTTAACGAGGAGTTTGTTGATTTCGTCTCGTGTTCCGGGCACCCGGTAATTTGTACGTATTAATTTGTCGGGATGCCGGGGTTGAATACCAAAGTGAGAGAAAATGAGAGAACGTTAGTGAAACAGAGAAAGGGAAGCAAAGCGTGAGGAAAGGGTGTGTGAACTCTCAACGAATGAAAGAGACGAGACTAGCATCGCGGGTGTGAGCGAGCTGGATGAAGAGAAGGAGAGCTATGGGCAGAGAGACCATCCCCAATTTCCATTTTAATTGAACTCAACGCAACATCATACTTAATGCCAGAAACTCGCGCGCTACGGAGCCCCAATTAAATGGCGAAGCTATTTCACTTCGGATGCTTGTGACCTGGAACTATAAATTTCTCTATATATAGTTAAAAGGGAAAAAAGTTTGTCTGTCTGTCTGTCCGTCTATCTGTATATTTCTCTACTTATAACTGGAGAATCACTGAACGGATTTCAAAAAATCTTTCACCAACAGATAATCTGCGATAGGATTTCGGCTTTATGGCATTTCAATACATTTTTTTTATTACGTAACAGCAAAATGAAGTTTCTACAGCAAATTATCAAAAATCGATCGAAAACCTTGAAAATTCGTAAAGAAATATAAAAATGAAGATAAAAGCCAAGCGCCATTTTTAAGGAAATTGTAATATGAATCGAATCAACATCCGGTAGAATTTCAACTTCAAATAGAAAAAATGTTACGGCCGTTTTTGTGGAGTGTCTAAAATGCCACAATTTTTGAAATTATATTTTACATAACCAGCTTAGTGACCGAAATCACCGATCGTTTATTTTTAACTTTAATTTTTAAGAGAAAACTTCAAAAGTGATTTTTTTCGTACGTTTTTGCTTATTCCGAAATATCTAAAAAAAATTATATCATTTTGAAAGTTCACAGAAAGTTTACCCCCCGTTGGGATCCTTGCGGGCAAATTTTCAAAAACACAAAAATCTCGAATTGCTGAATCGTCGAAACAAATCTAAATATACAAGTGTGGTTCAAATCCAATAATATTTGCTTTTTAATTATTCTTCTTCAAAAGTTTTATAACATATAAAATTACCAGCAATAAAATTTATAAATTATTATTTTAACCGGTTTGTAATCACTCGATCAAAAAAATTATGAAATTTTAAAAGACCAACAGTACATTGATTTTACTTACCATCATCACCTTGGATCACAAAAACATTATATAGTTGATATAATTATTGAAATTTTACACAAAGCTTGGTGGACTCATAAATATATAACGTATTGAATATAAGTATTTCTGCTTTCATTTAATGGTATAGACTACGAGCTGAATCTCTCGCGATAATCGAGAATTCATGGAATTCTTACCAAGCAAGACGATTAGTGCACGTTTGAACCTCGGGTCTCTCTAATTAGCACGAGATCCTCGTACTTAGCGACGCGATTTGCGTGAAATTCCGCGATAACGTTCGCGATAAACATCTCAGATATATTCGTTTCGCGATCCGATGAAAGAACCCGCCGCCCACTACATAAATGCATTATATGCCTGCATATAAATATATATGTACTTTATATATAAATACGTATATACTCATTGGATGAGACAGCTGTGGCTGCATGAATGAAACGTCGATGAATTCATCAGCGAAAGTTTCGGGTTGACTGCAAACTCAATTACACTTCTGATTAAAAAAAAAAAATAAAAAAAAAAAAAATAACGAAATATCGATTCAGAAATCAATATACTTTTAAATTCTAAGAATATTCTAATCCTGCAAGATCTAAAATTACGTATCGCATAAAATATAGTCCGGGTGAATAACGGGAGAACTCGCGTTCTCTTAATAAGCAGAACTTAAGTGATGTAATTTAAAAAAATGTGTTTGTTTGTCGAGTTTCCTCGATCTTGTCACACTTCAGCGGCGAGTTGATAGCGCAAACATAGATCACTTCTATTGACGTGCTCACGAGTATAAACAAAAGTTGGCGGCGTACATATAGTAGAAAGGAACATATATATATATATATTTATATATATTAGATGAGGAGAGGGACGATCGAGGGGAAGCGGTAGTAGCTGGGCATGATGTTTTTTCTGGGATCTGCCGACGAGAGAGCTTAGCTCGTTCGCTCGTATGAATAAGGAAGCAGGGAGCGGTGGCGGCGGTGGTGGCGGCGGCGCGGGATCTTCGACGACGCCGACTCTCTCGCAGAAATGCCGAGGCCGCCCCGCGCGGATCGACTTGATTTATTGACAGGAAAATCTAGTCGCCGTTCGACTTGGTTCAGCTTACCGCTCGTCGTCGTTGTCGTTGTTGCGAGCAGCCTTTTCGACGTCGTTCTCGTTCGTAAACGCTCGCTGACTTTTGCCTTGGCTCTGTGCTTGTTTATCAGTCTATGCGAGAAGCATAGGGCGACAGATATAGAGAGCAAATGAGACGGAGAAACGCGAGATAAATGAATAAGCGAAAGAAAGAGAGAGAGAAATACTCGCGGTTTATATAGGTTTGTCCGCCAATGTTCTCGGATTATAAAAGCGAATAACGTTCTTGCATTGCTGCTGTGATTACGGCGAATATACGATACGTATCGATACATTTGGTTCAAAGAGGGTAAGACAGAAAGAGAGGGAGAGGTGAGTGTAGCAACGTCGTAATCCTTGAGACAAAACCTTGCGACCAATTTACCAAAAAGTGGTTTTCAAAAGATGACGGACTTTTCCATAATTGAGCTCTATATGATATCGATACTAAGCCAATATGTTTGTCATCCAAGCATTAGCATTTCATAATGTATTGAATCTACAGCGAATCATTTGATGAACCAGAAGGTGCGACCAACTTCTTTCTTTAAGATTCGGTAACCGTACGTGGTCAGTCTTATAATCTTCAGAGTCCTCTTTCATGTCACCTGGTAAATCCGAAATATCAGTAACTAAAGAAGATTCGAACGTTTTTTTTCGCGAGAATCGCGTACTTGTGCTTTTCAGCTCATTAAGTAGACAAGCTTACCCACTGTTTCGTTTGTTGCAGTTAAAACACTTCCCAACGCTTGCTTAGCATACACAGCCTACCAACAACTGTATCCTCTCAGTTCTCGAAACAAACAAACAAAATTCCCTTAATTTAATTCCTCATAATCCGGTTA